>JAXBDA010002690.1:0-40324 GCA_036023075.1 Gaultheria prostrata | reverse complement strand
GTTGTGGATTTGTTAGGGAAAAGTGGCGAGTGAAGACCAATTCAAAAGTATCACCGACTAATGTTTGATTGCTTGTTCCTATCTACTATTACTTATTACAAGTACTCCCTCCGTTCTAAAGTGATAGTTCATTTTGGAACTGTATGCCATTTTCAACGGCTTATATCTTTTAATTTGAACCTCAAAAAATATGCATTATGGATCTTGTTTGATAGATCTCATTGAGAACTTTAATACGGTACAAAAAAAATTCAAAAATTATTTTGATAAATGTATTATTTTTTAGTTTGAAAATTACACGTAATTTCGTAATGGACTATCAAATTGGGACGGAGGGAGTACATGTTTGCTTCGGCGGTCTCCCGTTTTGCTGTCGAGTGTTAGGCCACTTTTTAAAGTTGAAGCGAGACTTTCTTCTACTTCCTCTCAATTTCGGGCCGACAGCTGATTCATGCCCCGCCACAGAGAATTGGACACCCGTCCTTTTCTCACGCGATTACGCGTAGGGCAGCCCCCGTAGTCCTCCTTTTTTTACGTTTGGGTTTGTCTACAGTAGTTGTTGAGGTTAGAGCAATCCCAACAAATTTCCTAAATTTTTCTCTACAAAAAGTAATGAACAGTGTTTTATTTACTCATATTTCTTTCAACACTCCAACAATCCTCTCTATTACCCTCCCTAGCTATATGTTTTGATCGAAAGGAAATACTATATGTTTTGATCTCTTCACCCAATTGTTTAAGCTTTTTGGTTAAATTTAAAAGTTGTTATGCGTAGGAGAGCAAGCTCATTCCACCCAAATTTTTTCAAAATATACATTAATTCCACGTTGCACGATGATAGGCTCAACAAAAATGTTGTATGATGATATACAAAAAAAAAAAAAAAAATGCTACATGTGACCGATCTCAAACACAACTGTATATGAGGGATGATGTATAAAGGAATATAATTCCACATTAGTCGGAAATGGAATGAGAGACCACTTAATATAAAATATGGATCTTCACCTTTGGTTCATTTTCTTTGCTTTATTCAGTGTTGTAGTTATTTTTCATTTTTTTTTTTTTTGCTTTATTCAGTCTTGTAGTTATTTTTTTATCTTTTTATTTTTGTGGAAGTGAAAGTGTAGGAGTAGTAACTTTGCATCACTGCATGTGTCATGCTTATTATCTTCCACACAGTAGATCTCAATTCCCAAGTCAAGAAGAAAAAGGCTATTGAGTTCAGGGATGAAAATTTTAACAGGAAACCGAATAAACAGACCAAACCGGTCAATTTTTAACAATTTCGGTCGGTTTTAAAATTGGTTCGGTTCGGTTTAGTTTCAGTTTCTGGAAAAATACGATAAAAAAAAAAACCCGAACCAAACCAAACCAAATTATGCAATTATTTTACTACATCGTACATATGTTATCCCTTTAATTAAAACTCAGGTTAAATAAATGATAATTGTACCTATGTAATAAATTATGCAATTTGCGTTAGATAACTGAGAGTCAGTAGAATATCCTGTCATATACATGAATCTTATGAATATTAGCCCACAACAAAAGTAGTTCAAATGGAAAAAATGAATTTATGCGGTCGATTTCAATTAATTAAAACTTAGGTTCAGTTTTTGATTTGATTAGAAGTGTTTGTAGTATTAGTTAAAAGCATAAATAATTTAATTATGGAATTTCTAGTGTTTAACTTGTATGTATGTGCATTCTTTGTCAAATATATATCCGCGCTCAAATTTTTTTTTTTTTTTGGAATGCAGGGTGTCTCGGATTAACTTGTGCGGTTGTGCCTACACAAACTAATCCCTACAGTCCCTCCCAAAGCGTTTCTTACGCTGAGGCGTGGGGGTGAGGTGACCCCAAAAATTGCTAACAAGGAAAATCAAACCTGAGACCTTAGGTAGGAGCAAATCCCTAAATTCCAAGCCAAGACTACTTAATCAACCCCAGGAGTTGGTACTCAAATTTTTATGCCGAAAACTTGTAATTTTTAGCACTTCTTAAATTAGAACACGTAATACATTAGAAATCATTACAAGTCTGATAGGATCTGTATTACTATACTGGGTTAGGGGCCTCGTGATCAGCACGAGTTTTATGCCCGTGTTTCTGATTTTAGATTTTGCTCGTCTTTGTGCTGCAGGATGCTAAGTTTTTATTTGGGCAGGGAATGACCAGGCCAAAGAAAGCAGAGAACAGTACTGATCTTATACAGGAATTCCACAATCTGATTACGAACCATATATGCAATAAAATACGTCACAAATTCATTCTCAAATCACAGATACGAATCTATACGCAATCAATAAAACGGAAAAATTTATCGTTTTAGTGTCCATATTTCTGCATTTATACATTCATGCAAGTAAATCAATACGCCCCAAATGGCGGTATTCTTCCAGCCAGAAGGTAACATTTTACATGCACGCCTAAATTTTTTAGTTTTCATCGAATTTCATAGACATCATCTTATTGAATCATTTGTGGTTGTATAACTTGTATTGTTTGGGCCCTAGCTTGACTACAAACCTAAGACTTACTAATTCTAAAATATTATGAATCGTATATATGATATCTTGAGTTTTTTAAATGAGTAATGCTACGCTTACACCCTCTGGGTTACACACTGTGTTACACTCTATCTGGATGTCCGACACATGTAGCAGAGAGAGAAAGTCAGGGAGAAAGAAGGGACACATGCCAGACATCCGGGTGGGGTGTAACCAGTGTGTAACCCAAAAGGTGTAAGCATAACATTAATGTTTTTAAATTATGAAAAATTGGAAGGTAAGTCCAGCATTGAAATTATTTTCTGTAGATATGGCTGATAGAGAAGCCTAAGGAGCCGAGCAGTGAGGGTTGATTTGGAAATTTAATGAGTTTCAAAATATGTTGAAGCTTAATTGGTTTGTTGAACCGGTCTCAAAAGAGCTTTAATCGAGCCGATCACGAATCTATCAAGTAGAAGAACAATCCACTATACATGCTAAACTCTCACAAAACCACCGTTTCTACTGCTCTTTATGTTACAAAAATGCACGAGTCTCCATAATTTCGGGCTGGGGATGCAACTACCTCTAATTTCCTTTTCCAGAAATCCTGAAAAGTCCTCTCTTCTAGTTTAGTCTAGGTCAATTGCAGAATATCTCTCTCGTGATCTTCCATATAACTTAGCAGCAGATGATGTTTATCTCACCGTTGGTGCAAAGCAAGCAATTGATATCATATTGCCGGTCTTCGCACGCCCTGGTGCCAATATTTTACTTCCTAAACCAGGGTATCCGATGTATCAAGCTCATGCTACACTGAGGCATCTTGAAGTCCGCCACTTTGGTCTTCTTCCAGATAAAGGTTGGGAGGTTGATCTTGAAGGGGTTTAAAATCTCTTGCAAATGACAAAACTGTTGCTATGGTTATAGTCAATCCATGCAATCCTTGTGGGAATGTGTTTACATATGAACATCTACAAAAGGTGAATTAGATTTTATTTATTTACTTGGGATTAAGAATGTTCCACTAGCCCTTGGTGGGGTGGTTGAAGCTATGGCTCTTTGGTTCTTTCAGGGCTTGCCACGGGTCTGGAGTCTCTATGTTCATGCCTAGGGAAGGACTGCTACGTCTGGTAGCCATCTCCTCCATCCTTTTTTGTCTTCCAAAAAAGTTAAGCGGCATACCTGCTCTGGATTGTATTTGTTTTAAAAGATTTTCTACAGTGTCACAGTTTGACACTGCTGAAATAAGGTAGTTGGCACTCGATGCGGTAAAAGATGATTGAAGACCATCTAAAGTTCAGGGTCTGATTCCCTGTCATGGAAGGGGGAAGGAATTAGTGATGATATGGAGTTCTGCATCAAGCTTGCTAAAGAGGAAGCCGTGATTGTTTTGCCAGGTAAACAAATTAATGCAGCATCAATCAAATTTCTTATATCATAAGTTTTTTGGAAGTGAATCTGCTGTCCCGAAAATCCTGTCCCAACTCCCAGTCCCGTTCATCCGAGCCGTCCATCTGAACAATCGCGGACTTGGATTCGCAGATAAATATGGATGACTCAGATTTGTTTGAAGTGAGATGGAATCTAAGCCCTTAATTGCTCGGACGGACTACTTGGATGCACGAGGCACAGAGTTGGGACACAAAGTTTGGGACAACGGATCCGCTACCTTTGCGCTTTTGAAGAACCCTGACATAATTTCACATGCATTTTGGCCTTGTTCCTTACTGCTGAGATCTTCTATCTTTTCCTCATTTACCGATAGACTTTCGGAGAACTTTTGCTTTTCCGGTATGTTTTTCCAGTCTATTTTCGCTCGGAAAATGATCCATGTCATAACCACAACTTGTTTAGAAATCGCATGCATCATTAAATCTCACTTGTATAAGGGAAAAAAAAGAAAGAGTGACTAGTGGCGGAGCTAGAAAATGAAGTCGGAGGGGGCCGGATTATGAAAAAAAAATTCGTATGATAATTTTTTCAAGACTAAATCCAGTCATTCAAGTTTTAATGCGATGGTTTTGATAAATTAAAAAATTAATCTTGAGTATTTTTGTTATCATATCACTTGACGACCGCAGTATCATTATCACACAATATTATTCACCATAGTTTAGTATTCTCGAAATGAAAATTGTTCTTACTTTCAAAATTGTATAATGTTTTTAAGAAGCAAGGAACAAAAGTTAAAATCAGATGTTTAAAATCAGATGTTCTTAGTTTAGTATCCGCACGTCGTGGATAAGGCCCCTTTGGAGCACCACGCGGCGATGCTTCAAGAGCAACTTATAATTTTCCCGGTGACACATATAATTTACTATTTTGTTTCTGTTTTCATCTCAATAGGCCTTGTTCTACATTATCCGGAGTGATTCTAGGATAAATCAGATGTTTACCCCTGGGTTAATATAAAGACCCGTAAAATTTTATTATTTTTCCGGAAATAATGCGAGAAATTATGGGAAATGTCTAAAATATTTAAGTGTTGAATTAAGTGGTGTTATGTGTGGGAGGGGACTCAAGTGCATTACACAAGTCACTTTTGGACTTGGGGTGTAATTTTCTTTATACTTAAGGGTGCATGTGGTGAGAGGAGGGAACACCCCCACACACACACACCCCTCTTCTTCCTCTCCCAGACATTTTTCTCTCCCTCTCTCCCTCTTCCATTGATTTTCCACAAAATCCCCCACAACACCTCAAAATCTTACACTCCAACCTTAACCCCTTCACAAAACCTTCGCGAAATCGCGCAAGCTACGCGTGGGTAGTGTTCTTTGGTTCAGGGGTTGATAAAAGTTCTTGGTGGAATTTCATCTGGAAGACTAGGGCTTGCCTTTCACTTCTCTTGAAGCTCAAATCTCTTTGAGGTAGGAAAATTTCTATCTTTACTAAGCTTTCTCAAGTGCTTGTATGTGGATTAAACTCCAATTTGTTCTACCCCTTTGATTTTGCTTGAAAACCCATTTCTAGTCATTTTGGTTAGGGTTTGTGTTTGATCTTGCTCTTGCTCTTGAACGAATTTCCTCATGAACTTGTTGTTAAATAGTCCTAATGTTGCCTATTGTGTTGAAATTTTACTTGGGTTGTGCTGTTTTGGACTCCCTCGAAAGCACCAAGAAAATCTGTAAAAAATCTGCTCGTAATGAGCCTGTATCGATACAAGATGACCTTGTATCGATACCCGATGGTCTGACGCGAAAAAAAAAAAAATTTGTATCGATACAAGGTCCCCCTTGTATTGATACCAAAGCCTCTGTCCAGGATTTGGACCAAGTGCATCGATACACCCTCTAAGTGTATCGATACAACTGGTCAATTTGGCCAGAATCATGTTTTGTGACTCCTTTTGATTTTTTCGGACATTCGCTTGGTATAACTAACCTCCGAACCTCGTTTTCTTGTTCCGATACTTGTTCCAGACCTATTCCCTTGTATGATTAGAGATTTGTTAAGTTTCTATGATTGATTAACCTTATGTTTTACGCGAGCTGTGTCTATGTGATCGAATCTGATGAGATTGTGGTTTAGACTAACATCGCGGGGTACGGGTGACACGATGACGCGAATACTCGGTTAATGTACAGAAAGATATTGAAAGTGAGAACATGAAATTGTTGATACTAGGGCCGTCTTTGGGACGTGTCGCTAGGTTTGATACTCGGTCCGTCCTATAGACGTTCACGAGGGTTATGCCTTGGCCAAGGGGAAGATGATACTCGGGCCGTCCTATGGGCGTGTCGCGAGGGATACGGGGCCTATATGGTAGCCCGGAATTGATACTCGAGCCGTCCTATGGACGTGTCGCGAGGAATTTCTTAAAGAATTGTTTTAACGAACATGTGACACAAGGATACGATGAATTAGACACGAACGAATGGTTGGGTATACGTTGGGCACGTGATGGATATGTTTGATACAATGTCCTGAAAATTGTGATCTCGCGAGCTTTGATTTGATTTGTTTACCCTACTTGAAACTTTGAACATTATTGTATAACCTAAATATTTTTATCATACACACTTGTACTTCATTATGTTTAGTTTTGGTAGATTCTTTCCTACTGGGCTAGTGAGCTCACCCTAATCATTTCAGGTACCCAGCACGGAGTATGACTTAGAATGCGTGATGTGTGTGTGTGCATCTATTTTGAAAGCTAGCAAGGAAGAGCTATGACACTCACCTTTAGCACTTCGATTTTGAAAAGAAATGGTTTTATGACTCTAAATGATTCACTTCTTTTGGATCAGTTTTGTAATATCATTCAAACCTAAGTATGTATTTCATGGGTACGGGGACCCGGTTGACTTATCGTGTAACTATTTTGACTTGGAAGAACTTTGACCGTGGACTTTTGACTTGCCTTGTGGATTTATGTATTTAAATTATGTTTAAGAAATTTGGAGCGTTACAGTTAAGCTCAAACACAGAACTCCACTAATCACTAATGTTGACTTTAGTACCCTAAACCCTAGCAAAACATGGAGAAAAGATGTGTGCATTTTTTTTTTTGTCATTCGTCATTCCTAATCTATGCATGGGAGAGGGGGGGATGAGACTCTAACCCGAGATGCAGTGTGAGGCATTCAAGAACTCTACCGCATGAGCTAGCCACCACTTGCAAGATGTATGCGTTCATACGGTTAATATAGTGATTTACAATATGCTTCACGATAACTTTCATAAATCTAATGCAAAAGGTAACATTTATTAGCAAGGAGCTTTTACATTCTTGTTGTATTAGGGATATACTTCCTCCTTCCCAATTTATTCGTTTCTAGTTTAATTCTAACCGGATAAAAAAATCGTTCATATATTCTATTTGATAGTAATATTTTTGAAATTATGACATTTTGTTTGTTTAAAAAAATACTGCTTAGTGGAAGTAATTGAGATCGTATTAAATAAGATCTATACTGGATATCAAAAAAATCTTAATATTTTTTGCATAAATTAAAAGAACTCATTCATATTTATTAACTTGCAAATTGCAAATTGAATTTTTCTTGACGAAAATATATTTTCAAGTTCAAGTTACGCGTACATGACAATCTTTTGGGGTGGAGCCTAGTATCATCCCTCCAACTCTACATTCGGGACCCATAATTGTTGCTCAAATGGTCGTAAATAGACACTTAACTTAGGTGCCAGTGTGTGAGATCTCATGTTCAATTCGATGGAACAATATTGCCCTACTGTGGTAATCGAACTCCGTGAATATACTACACATCTTATCGACTGAAAATGTATATTTTTTAAAAAAAATCACTCTGCATTTGACCTAACTGGAGGGCAATTTATTTGTAATATGCTCAGTAGTCAATCGTTATGGGCTTGAGAGCCCTATGATGCTGGCCCAATTGAAAAAGGTACCAGTAACCATTTATTATTACTTCCTTATTACCGTTGCAATTTTCGGACCCACCATTTCCGCCGTAAAAAAAATTCAAAAGCTCTCTCTGGTTCTCTCTGCAACGGCTCTTTAACCTTAAACCCTCAAAACCCCCCTTCTTCTTCCTCTGCTTCTCCAAATTCCTCACAATCACAAGTACCAATCGCATCAAAAATCTCGACCAAACGAATCAATGGATTCAACAACACCACCCTCGCAACGATCCAAGTCTCGAATCCTAATCAATTCCACCTCTCGCCTCTCTCGCCTCACCACCCACTTCCAATCCGACGACCACTCGCCCTCTCCCACGCCTCCTCCTCGTCTCGCTCTCGACCTCGTCCCTTCCCCGAAAATCACGGCCTCACCCTCTCCTCCCTCTCTCCCTCTCCGCGAGATTCTTCTCCTCTCCCCTTCTCCCCTCAGGAAATCGAAAACCCGTCTCGCCGATAGGCTTGTCGATCCGGTTGAAGAAGATCCCGTTGTTGTCGAGCAGCCAATTGGGTCAAGAAGGAAATGCAAGAATCGAAACGGGTCGATGGGGGTTTTGGTTTGTGGGTCACCTAGGAATGGGAGGAGGTCGCGGAGGCGGTTGGAGCCGGATGTGGTTCAAGAGGAGAGGGATTTGGGTGTGGTTAAAAAGAGGCGGAATAGCGGTCGGTCTAAGAAAGATAAGCTCTGTTTGGTGCCGCCTTCGATTCCATCCCCAAGTATGTCTCCGTTGTTTAATTTTCTTTTGGACTTTTTGGTGATTTGGGTTTGTTTTGATGTTTCTGAGTTTGAATTGATTGATTTGAGCTCTTTATGTGGTGATTTTTGGATTTCAAGAAACGAATGATGGAGATCTGTTGAATCTGGATCGAGTTGGACAGCTGATAACTGATCTGATTTTGTGGAATGATGTTGCAAAATCAAGTCTTTGGTTTGGTTTTGGTTCACTATGCGTCCTATCTTCTTGTTTTGCTAAAGGAGTTAGTTTTAGGTATGCAATCTCCTTCCTTCCCTTTCTCTCTGTGTGTGTGTGAGGCTTTTATCTGTTATGATCTAAAGTTTTGAAATGATGTGTTTGTAGCATCTTCTCTTTGATCTCTCAATTGGGCCTCCTGTTTTTGGGACTGTCCTTCTTCTCCAGTTCAATCTACCAAAGGTAAGCCTCCTTCGGTTTCGCTTTATATTCTCATGTCAGTTACATCTTTCTCTGGCTCATAATTTGCTTGAATGATACAATTTTGACAGGGTTAATGAGGAAAACAAGCAAGAATTTAAGCTCAAGGAAGATGACATATTGAGATTTGCTAAAGTGATACTTCCACCACTAAATCTTGCAGTTTCAAAAACAAGAAAGCTTTTTTCAGGCGAACCAACCATGACCCTCAAAGTATTTATCATTAACTTTTTCTTTTTCCCCAATCTAATATTAAGATTGGAGAAATGGGTACTCAAAATTGAATCCTTTTATTGGTATTAGGTTGCTCCATTTTTGCTCATAGGATCTGAGTATGGCCATCTCATGACACTAAGGAGACTTTGTGCACTTGGTAAGATCACACGGTTTTCAATCATGACTGAAATCTCCAGATGTGGAAATTTTGATTCTAATTTGAGTAAATTTTGACAGGTTTTTTCATTAGCTTTACCGGACCTAAATTGTATTCCTGTTACCGTGTTCAGATCAACAATAAAGGTAAAACAAAAAACTTGCGCGTACAATTTGTTTTGGAATCAGTATTGAAGTCTGATTAAGTAAGAGAGTGTTTTGTATAAAGCAGTTGAGTGCTTTAAAAGGCGGGTGTTGGAGGCGTGGGGCGCTTGCTCTCATAAGAAGATTGTGGCAGCATCAATAGCCACAGCCTTTTGGAATCTGACTGCTGTTAGAACACGTATATTTGCAGGTATTTCATTTCTACAAAATCTACAGATGCGAAAAAAACTCATTTGACAGATACATGTATGTGTCTGCAATAGCTGTGCTTCGATGGATATGTTTGTGACTACTATTTGGTGTTACACACACAGATCGATATTGGGAATGTTGGTTTTAATTTTTTTCGCGCATACAGTCCCCCGTTTCTAATGCTGTTTTTCGGGTTCATGCAGCTTTTATATGTGTGGTAATATTTCAATACAACAGACAACATTTGAGAACAAAAGTCGAAGAAGAAGAAGAAGAAGAAGAAGAAGAAGGGGAAGCAAAAGAAGGAGAGCAAGAGCAGAAGCAGCAGGCATTGGTTGTGGTAGAAAGAGGGCAAGGAACAAGTACTGAAAACTAGCCTTCTTCCACCTATTTGACACACATCGCTTCTTTCCTCCAGTGGATTGACAATGGAGTTGAATTACTAACTATGTAAATAAATTCGATCTCTGATGTGTTCGCGTCTTGTTTGATGATGTTCGCTTAAACACGAGATTTTTGCTTAATTCATTCCTGTTGTAAGAAAATTTAACAAGTTCTTGGAAGTTGTTAAACCAAGTATGCCGCAAACTATGGCATTGATTATCAAATAGATAGCCTGTGATCTCACTATGCTTTAGATGAACGAATGGAAAAATCCTGGAATATCATATCATCATCATCCGAAGTGAAATTCTGCAAAAACTGTTCAATTAGACAATTACTAGTTAGTATTTCAGCAAGTTTTCATCCTTGTTGTAAGTTCCAATGGAAGGGACCAACCATTGATGCGTTGTAGAAACCGTTAATTGTTTTGAGCCGAAGCAATTTGTGAAGCAGAGGTAAAAATTGAATATGCCATTTACCAAATTATGATCTCTCGTGGGAATTCTCGATTATTGAAAAAGAAGGATACCAAAAAATACGGCAGCTATTATTAGACAATAACAATCAAAATTTACATTAAATGAATAAATCAGATCAAAGTCTGCCTTTAAAAAAAAAAAAAAAAAAGAAACCCTATGAGAATAATCTGGCTGCTTTATTAGACAAAGTAACAATCATAATATACATGCAACGAATAAAATCCAATCAAGGCTGTGTAGTAAAATAGTGTGTCTATGAATCCTTTCAGAAGCAAGCGTCCAGCACACAACAGCAGCAAAGGGCAGCACAACTGCACAATACAAACATGAATATTAGTATTACAAATTTTCAATATTGTGATGTAGATAGATAGAGGGATAGATAGATATATTAAAGGATCCAAATACAGATTGACATTATAAATGGATTTAAATATTTATCTTAGGATTCGGTACGATACGATACGTATTTTATGTTAAAATCATTAAAACATCTTATGTTTAAGTAAATAGTTGTACAATACCGCATGATTCATGATTCGACATTTAAACACATCATATAAAGTTGATGTTTGTACTCTAAATTTTTTTTTTCAATATCTGTAACAGATCTTTGTACTATTTAATGTTGGGAAAATATACTTTTTTTCAACATACTTTTGCTATTGTTTAGCCTTAAGTATCTCTACCACCCACGACGCGGATCTCATTTTTTTTAGAAACTTAAATGAGAGAGGTAGGGGGAGAGGTAATTACCATCCTTTCCAGAAGCCATCACCCCTGGCCTGAGTTTTGCCGGAATTATGGGTGGTTTGAGATTGATGATTAGCGTCTTTCATCGGATAACCCATCGGGGGTGGAACAACGTAAGGACCACCCGAGTATGCAGCGGTGCTCGTAGGCGGTGGAGGAGGATATGCTCCTGCAAAATTAAATCAAGAAAATAAATCAAGAATTTACGTAACAGATCTTGAATCTTGATAGGTATAACTAATGAAAAAAAAAAAAAAAACGATCTTTCAGCAAAAGAGAAGTGCAGGCAACAATTAATTAAAGATGTAAATTACCTTTGGACTGGTTTTGATTATTGTAGTGATTCATTCTGAAGGTAAGAACACGTGAGAGAGAGAGAGAGAGAGAAGAAGAAGAAGAAGAAGAAGAAGGAGGAGGAGGGTTGATGGAGATGAAAGATGAGCTTGGGGTGGGGGTGTATATATATAGATGTAGAGGACTTCTGGAAGTATTTGGGGAGAGAGAGAGAGAGGCGGTGTGAGTGGAGTTGTTGAAACTGGTTTGCTTTTAGGAGTCGAGGAGACGATGAAGTTAACGAGGGCGGCTAGCTACACACCGCGTGGCTCGTGGGAAAACCCAACTGACAATACACGCATTCAAAGGGTCATTGAATATTTACGATAGATATGGGTGGGTATGGCTAGACTCAGTGTCTTGTTGTGTCGTGTTCGTATCGTATTGAATTGGATTCGTGTCAAATCGGATTCGTATCTAAATGACCTACCTTACTAATCGTGTCAAAGAACTGAACCCTAATCCGACTTGCTGATAATCGTGTCAATCCCAACACAACACGAATTGACACGATTAACTTGTAAACGACTTATTTAGACAAATTTGACCCGATCATGACACGATAAATTCATGTCATTCTCGGATTATGCAGGTTAATTCGTGTCATTCTTGGGTTACCGTATCGACACAAGTAGAATAACAGGTTAATCCATCGTGTCATTCTCGGGTATACGGGTTGATCCCGAACCCGACCTATTTCTTAATTGTATTTTCGGGTCTTGTTATATAACCCGTTAATTTCGTGTCAGAAATACTTAACACTAACCCGTTAATTTCGTGTCGTATTCAAATCGTATCAATGCGTCGTGTCATAAATTCTCACCCCAAGATGTAGTACATCCAATGGATCACAACAATCTCTCTAGTATTGATGTTACATGATCCTCATATTGTTTTCGACCAAAATATATGGGAGGCAAATTAATGTTCTATATATACTACTACCACTTTATTCTTGCTGAATTCTGTTTTTTTCTTTCTACAAGATAAGATGTTATTATATCAACATTGGTAGATTAGTGGGATTGCATTTTCCCATCGTCATTTGGGGAATTTAAAATCGGATTCAATGCCATTAAATCCTTTTCCGAGGGCTAGTGGGCCACTATCAACAAAAATAGTACTCCCTCCGTCCAAAAAGTTTGGCATACTTTTAAATTTCAACATTTTATGTACAATATATAATGTTACCCAAAACTTGTAACTTTTCATATTTGCCCTTAGTAGTTGAGTCTAATAAAATAGGAGTTAATCAAGTTTTGAATTTACATTGTTTTCCGGAAAGAGAAAAATCTTGCCGCCAGTGTAATCAAAGATTTTTTTTTTTAATTTTAAAAAATGCACTTTAAACTTTGAAATTTTCAATTATTCTTCTTTTAGTCTTATTGTTTTGATTGTTAAAAGTATCTCAAGAGCAGAAATGGAATTTACCAACTTTCCTTGAAAATTTTAAATTGGCCCTATATTTTGGGACAGCCAAAAAAGAAAAGTAAGACAAACTTTTTGGGACAAAGGGAATACTGTAGTAGTAATTTTTTTAACAAAATCGAATATGCAATATATCCTCAAAATAATTTCTTTCAAGGAATATATGGTGATGATGGGTATCAAGTATGTGCAGAGCAAATGCCCGCGCTAGTAAAGCAATAAACAAATAAGCTGCAAAACTTTATACTCCTTTGCAAAAGGATTAAGCATCATTATTCTGATTCCCATTTTTTAAGCAACATGAAAGGGAGACCGAATAATTGAATGTCGAAATCAGCTTTGTTTTGCTGCGGATTAGAATTATTCGGCTAATAATAAGACAAGAATAAGACCAAAAAATTACATAATTCAGTGTATTTTTTTTTATTATACATTTTTACACATTTCTATATATATACATTTCACACTTTTCAAACCTTAACGACTTTTATAATTTTCCATAGAACACATGTCACAACAAGACAAAAAGACAGTACTTACCCCAGAAGAAATAAAGACAAGGGTTGTGTTTGGTTTGGGTTTTGAATTTTGGTTTTTGTAATGATTAGAGGGAGAAATATGGATAATAATTAAAAAATAGAGATTAGTGATTAGAGAGAGATAGAGAGAAAAATGAAAATAATATTTAAAAATATGTGTAATAATTGGATAATAATTGAGAAAATCGGGTCTTAAAATCCAAAACGAACATAGAAAGAAAACTTAAAAAATGCCATGTTCTTGGAGGCTAAAAGGTCAAAGCTTTGAAGTAAGGGAAAGAAGAAATTGAAGAATTGGGAGAACTTAGGGCCAGTCGGGGGACGCGGGTTGCTGTTGTGCACGTGCATAATAGCTGTCACAGTCGTTCACAAGTATTTTTAAAGGTCTAGATTGAAAAGAACTTGTTCGCGCGAACAATTTTTCTATGTTGTTTGAAATCTAGGCCGTCCATCCAAATAACAGATGGTTAATTAGGATTGTGTACAGCAGCTGCCGTGCACATGCCGCACAATAGCAACTTTGCGTCCCCATTCGGGAGTCTACGATTTTTCTTTGGATTGTGTATGATGGCTTTTTTAATATAGTTGGAATAGGTTATAAATTTATAGAGTATTTCAGAGATGTGTGTGAAATTAATTTTGCAATAAAGTAGTGTTTGGGAGTATAATCATTAAAATAAATTATGATTTTTTTTTTTTACCATGGTATCATAATGTGGATGAATTAAAGATTCATATTTAGTTTTGGATATTATTAATTAAAATATCATTTCGTTGTTCCACTTCACACAATTATATATCGTTTTGTCGTTCCACTTCACAAAATTATGTCCCATATTTGAAGTCTATTTTTTTTTTCTACCTATGAAGTTTTAGATATTACCTTAAAAAATTTACAAGTAATGATTTTTTCGTGATGGACATAAAATATAAAGTGCGGAAATAAATTTCTTACACAATCATGAAATAAAAGAAAAGTTTCAGAATCATCATCAAACAAAGGCAGGGGTAACATGGTCTTTTCATCCAAAGAGAAAATCCATAATGCAAAAATACCTCCATGACTGATTATTATTTTGTGTCTCCATTCTATGGTTTTGAGAATGCAACCAAAATGAGAAACGGCACAATGCAGAATGCATTAATGCGGCTCCCAAAATAATTGAATTTTTTTCTTCAGAATGCCATAAAAAACAAAGGATGAGAAAATCAAATGTCCTATAACTTTCTTTATGTTCACTTACCAAGAAAGTTGTGGGACCCACAGCTCCAACTTTCCCACTAGGAAACACTTTCCCACAAAACAAATCCTGCTAAAAGGAAGGGATTTTAGTTTTCATGCAAGATTCTTTGTCACCAAACACTAAAGTAAATTTCCTTTTCTTTTGATTCACTTTTCACTTTTCTTGGGAATACATATCTCACACAACATTCCCGACAACGGAACGGAGTCAAGTGTTCCACTACTTGACTTGTTAGTTTTTTACACTTTTTTTTAATTGATATATTAGAAGCAAAAATTAAAAAATCAATGTTACGTTTTTCTTTTGGCTTGAATTTTATTAAAATGTAAACAAGGTTATATTGTTTTATAATTAGCGCAATTCAGTTCAAAGAAACCAACTTCTCTTTGCTTTTTTTGAAGTAATTAAATTCTTTAATTAAGTCATCTTACTTTACGAATCCAAGAACTCTTAGGGCTTGTTCCACTTCCACCAAATCTAACTTTTAGTTTTTTTGACTTTTTAGACTCTTTAGTTGATATATATGAGGAGAATGACATGTCTCGAAAAGAATGAAAAGTAAAAATAAAAACAAAACCCAAAAATTCTCTTTGGGGAAGCCTCATTTTCAATTGAGATTATAGGTAATCCACTTAATCTCTTTTGTGACATAGTACTACAAATGTAAGTTTTTTTATCAACTTCAACTTAGATAATAGTAAGATGATATGACTTGTGTGCAAAAATAATAAATCATGTTACATCGCTCGAGATTTTTTTTCCCCCCAATTTTCCACCGTTGGGATAATTTTCTAATCAAATGTGAGAACATATTACTTATACATTATGATTGGGTTTGTTAAATGCAAGATTTTTGACAAAATTAATTTAGAGAAATAAAAAGAGCAAATAAAAAAGTTAGAGAAATAAAGGGAAAAGGCCAAAAAGTCAAAAACCAAGAGGAGACCCTGCCAGGAATTGATCGAACTCTGCCCGCCATAATGCTAGACAATGACAACAGCAACCACACCAGGTGGGTGTTATACAACAATTAGGGAAACTTAATTTTATTTATAAACAATAAATAGCTCTCACGGTAGGGAGGTCGTCCAGACTCATCCGCCCCTCGTTCCGTCCTTGGTCCTATGTGCAAATTCTGTGAACTTCAAATTTCACTGGACCTTATATAAATCCTTTAATTTGATTCAAGAATACTTCAATTAATAAGCCTCACTTTTTTTATCTCCATAAATGAGGTTTTTGTCTCTGGATTTCAGTAGTCTTCATCTCCCTGTTTTGTTTCGTTGGAGAAACCGTTTCTTATTAGTTATCTGGATGAGTGCTGTGTTATTCTTCTCCTAATTTTCATAAATTATCCAATAATAATATTTGAAACAATATGCCTTTTTTTTTTTGTCATTCGTCATTTTTAATCTATTGCATGGGAATGGGGAAAGGGACTCGATTCCGGGATGCAGTGCGGGGCATCCAATATGCCTCAAAGCGTGTGAAATTTGTCTTGTGAGTTGATGAAATGAAAAAGACTCGAAATTTTGGAAAAAGGATACCAAAAATACGGCAGCTTTTATCAATATAACAATCCAAATGTATACATCAAACGAATAAATCAGATCAAAGTCTGCACATTAAAAAAAAAAAAAAAAAACTACGAGAATAATCCGGCTGCTTTTATTATTAGACAATAACAATCAAAATATAGAAAAAATAAAAAAATCCGATCAAGTCTGTGTAAAAATCTAGTCTAGTGTCCATCAATCCTCCCTTTAGAAGCAAGCGTCCAGCACACAGCAGCAGCAAAGGGCAGCACAACTGCACAGCACAACAGAGCATAACCATGAACGATGTTATTAGTAATAATTCGATTATATTGCATCTATAAATTACGAGAAAACAATTAATCATAAAAGAGTTGAAAGAAAATTGGAACATATGTTTAAATATTAAGATCCCGCATTTTTTTTTTACGTATGAAAATAATTTCGTATCTGACTAATGGTAATAGCTTAAGTATCTCACGACACACGACACGACACGACACTGTCTCATTCTTTTGACAAACTTAAACTTAGGTAATTACCATCCTTTCCAGAAGCCATCACCCCTGGCCTGAGTTTTGGCGGAATTTTGGGTGGTTTGAGATTGAGCAGCGTCTTTCATCGGATAACCCATCGGCGGTGGAACCACGTAAGGACCACCCGAGTATGCAGCAGTGCTTGGTGGAGGAGGAGGATATGCTCCTGCAAAATTAAATCAAGAATTTACGTGATTAACAGTTTTTAATACTATATAGATGAGTAAAATTAATGAACAACAAGAAGAAACGATCTTTCAGAAGAATACAGAGGGGAAGTTGATGATAAAGATGTAAAATTACCTTGGGTCTGGTTTTGATTGTTGTAGTGATTCATCTTGAAGACGATCCAAAAATTTCAAGAAACAGAGAGAGAGAGAGAGAGAGAGAGAGAGAGAGAGAGAGAGAGATGCAGGGCAGCAGGGGACAAGAAGAAGAAGAAGAAGAAGGGTTGATGGAGATGAAAGATGGCCTTAGAGGTGGTATTTATAAGTTGAGGAGTTTTGGAGAGAGAGAGAGAGACGGCCGTGGAGTTGTTGAATATGTTTTGTTGTTTGCTTAGGAGATGAAGTTAGCGATGGCGGCTCAGGCTCTACACCGCGTGCTCGCGGGAATAACGAACTAACAAATACGCGCATTCAACAAAGAACAACATGATAGATCTAGGAAGAGTATAGCAAATCCATCCAATAGGGTGTGCGTGTGTGGGATCACAACAATCTCTCTAGTACACTACTATATTACTATTACATGATCTCACAGAAATCACAAACCAAACAAAAACAGTGAGTAATCGAAACACAAATGAAAAACACACAGATATACATACGTGGAAACCTCAACGCGAGAAAAAAAAATCAAATCAGTTCACTATAATCGAAGAATATGAAATACAAGTCCTCTATCTTTGACGAGGGTAAGTGGACCACTATCAAATGGGACCCTCCGCATTTAGTTAGCAATATTGTCATGTCTCTTTTTCTCATTAAATGAAGCATGTTATGTGATACCTATCATAAATAAATTTACTACTAAATTTTAAAATCAAATGAGTAAAAATATAGTGGGACCTATCAATTTAAGTTAGCATACAAATAAATATTCAAGCTTAGTGGAACCCGCAACATTGTTAAGTAAAACATTAAACCGTGCATAATAATATCCGATCCAGGAAATATTATTTGATGGTCATTATAAAGAAACCGAGGGGAGCAATTAAGATTGATAATGGTGGAAATTGGATATACTAAATAATAAATCCGGACTTCTATGAACCAGCGCGAAATATAGATGGAAAATGAAAATTTTATTTACAAGTATCAGAGGCAAACAACATTAGTAATGGAGCAATTGGACCACTTACCAAATTTGTGAGATTTATGAGTAAAAGTATGATAAGAAATGATGAAGTCCATAGATGCTCATTGAGGAAATATACAAAAATAGTAGTAGTAATTCTTAACAAAATCACATATGCAATATTTTCTCAAAATAATTTCTTTCAAAGATTAAGTGTCATATAAAGATAAATACTAACATAGATAGAAGGGGATCTGAGGGGTCTGTAGTGAGTAATCCTAACTGTTGATCTTCGCAATCGATGGTTCGAATTCGCCTGAACATTCTTACCGGTAAGAATATTCAAACATATCTAAACTATTAATTGCTGAAATGCACGTGTGAAATGACGATCCTAAACTAATTATCAACATGTGATGGTTAGCTCCAAGGCTCTGAATTCTGGTGATGACAAGTTCACCTTGGTTTTTACTTATAATTAGTCAATTGGGTTCGTTAGAAGAATACTTTTTTTATTAGACGAATTGATTTGATGGTATACTTGTTTTTGAAGGACTTATCAAAATCTTTCGTGCAAGACTTGTATTCTACACGTTTTTAGAACATAAGTAGGTCATAGCAAGACAAAAAGACAAATTAAAAAAGGCTATTATTTGAGAGACTAAAAGGTCAAGCTTTGAAGGATTCAGGGGTGTTCCGTTAAGAGAGTTTTTTTGTTTTCTGGCTTTTCACGACTTTTTATGTGATGCATTGTGAGAGAGTGACTGCCTCGATTTTAGGAATAAATTGACTTTTTGATTTTTTTGAGTTAACGGAATAGGGCCCGAAGAGAACTTATCTCATGTTGTGGAATTGAAATTGACAATTTCTTGTTTGGTTAGAGAATTCACAAAATAATTGAATTTTTTTCTTCGAATTCCATAAAAACTTCATTAACAACCGGATTATACAAAGTGTTTCACTAACTTGGCTTTTTTACTTTTTGATTTTTTTAGTTGATGTATGTAAGGAGAATGATCTATCTCAAAAGATGTAAAAAAACCAAAATGCTAAAAAGTAAGAACAAGAGCTTAGCAAACCCCTCAAGGTAGGATTTGGCAATGTTCCTATTCGGTTTTACAGTGCAAATTAGTTCCATGAAGATTTGAGCACACTCAAATTCTTTCTTAATGACTTGTCTTCAAGAATTACCAGATATTATGGCTCGTTTGGATTTAATTTGGATTATTTTTTTGTCCTTGAATTTCTTCTGTGTATTTTTAGGGAATTATCAGTTTGTCTCGACAAGAGAAATATAAAGAGTAAAAAATTATGAATCAAACTAGAAATTTTTTGAATAATGACACCAATAATTTAAAAAATTCGTTATATACTGGATTAGTTTCGTCTTTAGTGAACTTTTTAAAGAATTTGATCATAATTTTTTAGTAAGTAATCCAAATGGATCATTTAGGCCGAAATGGGCCCCTTATAACACCTCCAAATCTCCAGCCAAAGCCAAATTGTGTGATGAGGTTTCATTTTCACAACTCCAGCTGCTACCCATATTTCCGTTTTGAGAAATGGCTCACCCATTTTTGTAGCAAAATTTGAAAAAGGAAATTGTGGCCATTTGTGTCACATCAGGCGTGTACGCAACAATATCGACTAATTTGTGCAAACTTTACTGTCTGTATTGTTTGTGTGTTATTAAAATCTACTCTCTCCGTCTCTAAATAATAGTCAGGTATTTCATTTTGGACTGTTTCTTAATAAAAGTGTTTGTTTTGAAAAGTTAATAAGTAAAAAATTTGTACAATTACTATTATTTTGCTCTTTTGAAAAGTAAATGGCCTAATGGATAAAAGCGGATGATAATTTTGAAAAGTAGAGGTAAAAATTGATGTAAAAAGTGTAAAGTGGAAGTAAAAATTGATGTAAAAAGTATAATGATATATCTCTTTAATAAGTTTAGTTTACGAAGTTACATACTTAAAAAGGGACAGTGCGAGTAATAGTTTGGGAAATCATATAGACATATACTGGTTTTGTGCTTCAATCGATCTTAAGACTTCTGTTGCTTGATATCCAAACCTTGGGGCCACTGGAGGTTTGCCCGGTCGTTAACTTTAGGGTCTCCGAATTAGTCGAGGGTTGCACAAGCTGGCCCGAATATCCGGTTATAAAAAAAATGATACTGGGAAAAATAATCACTAAAAAATACTCACCCCATTAGAGAAACTTAGCCAAAATTTGACCAAATAGTACTGTAGAAAGCTAAAAAATAGTAACTTTAGTCAAAGAAAAATGATCAGAACTACTGGAGTTGCTCTTAATTTTTTTTAAAACAAATGCTCCATAAAGCATCGAACTGAACATAGATTTATACCTGTTCTCAAAAAAAAAAAAAAAAAAGATAAGAAATTTTTACTATGAGTCTTGTGAGTGAATGTGTATTTGTTTGTAGGTTTGTATGTGGTGGTAAATTTATTGTAAACCAAATCTCTGGCCTTTGATGACGGAGTATCGTGCACCGGTGCACAAATGGCCTATGAGACCCACTTGCAGGTCTCATACAATTGATCCGCAACGTTTATTAATTTGAAAATATTTTTTTGGAGTGATTTGGTAAAAAAATTAGTTCAATCGGATAACTGAAAAACAGTTGTTCCAATGTTCTGACTCAAAAAGGAACCCCGCGGGCCGATCTGTGCACAGACCGTCAGTGTCCATAAAATAATCGTTAATACTAACGCGTTTCCGTGTGAGACACCGTTATGTAGCCGCTACTATTTTGGGATGCTTTAATAGTCGTATGGTGTTAATGGGCCTGGGCTCACGTGTGGACCAGCATGCTTGGAGCCGGGTCAAGGCCTGAAACTTTCTTTGATTGGACCACGTATTGATTGGTTCTTTTAAACCACTCCCTTTTGGACTTTTCCCACCCCTGTGACGCCCCAAGATTTTGACTAAAGAAGAAAGAATCCAAATCTCCTAGTCAGAGCACCATCAGATCAGAACCTTCTTGTCCCAAAAATCTCCCAACTTGAAATGAGCATCAGATTCTTCTTTAGTAGGAGTGTAATATTTAGCAACTGCTGGTGTGCCCTTTTCGTTCGGGGCATTTTCAATAATGTGATCTGAATTGTTCATTTTTTATTAGAGTCCAAGTTTGAACTGGGTCATCAGCACCCGCATGATCAAAACATTTTGCTTGAACAAAAACTTAATGGCCACGATTAAACTTCACGCGGCCTCCTTTGGCAAAAAAAACATAAAACTGGTTTTGGTTTATTCGTTTTGTCTTTATTTAAAAAAATAAAATTGCATTTACTAGTTTTGCGTCAATTTTTTTTTTATTTATTGATTCCTCTCAACGAGATGAATCTAACAAGTATGAAATTATAGTGAAAATTAATTATTTTTTAAATGAAGCCAAAATTAAACCAATAAACCACGTATTTTTGGCTTCATTGAAAAAAAAATTTAGTTTTGACTATAATTTTATACTCTTTAGATTCGTTTCATCGAGAGGAACCAATAAACTACAAAAATTTGATGCAAAATAACATTTACGAAAAAAATTTGAATAAAGACAAAACGAATAGACCAAAAAACCGGTTTAAGTTTTTTTGCCAAAGGAGGCTGACTAATTACGTCATTTTTTCGTATGAACGACAAACTCAACGAACTAAGCAATATGGACGATTTGCATTATATTAGTAGACCCGAGATGGGTATGAACAGAAGAGCATGACGCCCTACCACACTGGCACCCTAAAACGCGCTCTGAAATCCCAAAATCTGAGATAGTTTCGTCTTAAGAAAAGTTCGCGTTACTTCTACGAACGCATTCGATTCCCAGATTCCATCTAGAGCAAGAAAAAGAAGAGTGATTTGACAGGATTTTGTTTTTTTTTTTTTTTTTGAACAGGTATTTAAGTTGCATCCAAATGAATGGAGTGTTTCTGAGACAACAGAATCGACTGAGATGCCATGAAAGTAAATGAATTGGTTCCCGAAAATGAAAGTTAAATAACCAGAACGGTAGGTGCCATTTGACGGTTTAAACTCACCAGAAAAAGGAAAAAAACAAAGCATTTGACATGATAGCTGAACCACAGCAAAACTCCTTCAAAACTAGAAATTCAAACACCAAAAAAAGTCGCAGCCTCTTGTATCTCTCAACCCATCAAGAAGTGAAAATCTACGCATTGCAATATGAAGTTAATGAGATATTATAAATATCTAACTCCGTCACCACTTACAATCTCACCAATACGGTATGCAGTATGTGCCCCCGGTGCATCCCCCAGTATCCCAAGGGCTGCTTCTTGGCTGACAACAAGAACCATCCCAATACCCATATTAAAAGTCCGCCTCATTTCAGCATCTTCTATTCTTCCCACCTAAAAGACGTAATAATAGAAGAGAAGGTAAGATCATTAATATGCAAAGGCGAATCAGATGAACTAGAACCAGCAGGACTATGAGTCGTACTCCCCATACTGGAACGTTCCCCAAATATCTTAGATCTGCACATCAACTCTGTTCACATAGGGCAATCTGCCTTGCGCAGAACAAGGCTGAATGATGTCATTTCTATTTAAATCATCTTAAATACCAAATTTCATTTAAAGTTTTTTAAACAGGTTCAACCCATGACCAAAACACTACAATCTCCCTGACTAAAACAAAATTGAACGTCCTCTCCCTCATATAAGGCCATTGGTTTAGACAAAAGTCGCATTGGTTTAGACAAAAGCACGATGATTCAAACCAAATAAAAAATTCACCAAAACAAGACCAATAGAACATATAAGAAAGAAAGCAGTTTTAACTTTTATCAAGGATCACAAGCAAGGGTCAGATGGGGTTTTCCTTGGTTTTGCTTTTCTGTCCAAGGAAAAATATAATACTTCACAGTGAAGTAGAAAACAGGTCGTGCAAAAATAAGTGTAACCCATGGTCTCAAGACAAAATAATGTCCACGTGTTCAACAAAATGAAAAGTTTCAAACCCAGAACACTATTTGTTCTACTAGTCATTGTGCAACTATCACTATTGTCTTGCTACTCAAAATCAGTCTTCTTTCCCTTTTCTTATTACTATTTTGGCTCATCTAGTACCAAGTCACTAACACATGCCAAAAATCTCATAACTAGAAACCATATACTACAACAAAAAACACCCCTCAATCATTCAAATGAAGGTTTAGAAAGAGAAGCTTACCTCCTGTATCCATTTGAACACCGGAGGAACTACCCAAGAGTCATTGTAAATGACAGCTCCAAGGCCTTCTGGAAACACTCGAGGTATGTTATCCGTAAAACCACCCCCAGTGATATGAGCTATTCCTTTCACGCCTCCCTTGCTAATAATGTCGAGCACCTTTTTGAAGAGGTAAAAAATGGTTAGATCTTGAAGCAAGCCACAGTTAAAGGCAATGGCATTGGTACAAATTAGGCAGAACTGAAGTAAGAGACCTGCTTAACATATATAACAGTTGGGGCCATCAGAGCTTCCGCTAGGGTAACAGTTTCACCAGGAAGTTGGTTCTTCAGAGAAAGGTCACTTCTAGCCAAAACCCTGTAAAGATAAGAAACCTAGGTTAGAGCTCAAACAGAAGGACGTTGATGTGGCCAAGGTCAAATTAGACAATGCATAATGGATGCACTTAAAATGACTATAATATCGATAATGCAAAGCGGCAAACCTTCTAACAAGAGAGAAACCATTGGAATGCACTCCGCTAGATGGCAAGCCAATAAGGACATCTCCGACTTTGATGTTCTTCCCATCAATAACAGAATCCTTTTGCACAATGCCAACCGCAAAACCACTAAGATCATACTCACCTTCTGCATAAAAATCTGGCATCTCTGCAGTCTGAAAAGCACATGTTGATCTACTGAGTACAGCAAAATAATGTACGTTTTTTTCTTTCTTATATGGGTTTCCCAACACGTAAGATTTCTTCTATATTGACATCATAAGAAATAGTAGCACAAAACCAAAACCTCAAATTATGAGATACTAAGAGACCATATCGCACTACTTACAAATCATGCATAACAGCATAAGGAAATAACCAAGAAATTGAAAAAATATGACTAAGAGACCATCACGCACTACTTACAAATCATGCACAAGGGGATAACCAAGAAAATGAGAATATATTTCTAATTAACATGTTAAATCAAGAGAGAACGGCATCCATGAAAAACCGCTACTTTTTCAAATTCCAAGCAACACCATACTGAACTCACTACCTTGTCCAAATAACTTGGGTCACTTAAAAAACAATTATTTCGTCTTTCAAGCTCCACCAAGGGCAACCAACACCAAAAATAACCAAAAAAGAAAAAGACAAGTACCTTGAAAACCATCAATTTACTCAAGCAACATATGGTGCCGGAAAGAATGTCCAACCAAAACCTATTGAAACACTTCAAATCTTGCCAAAGGTTGTGCAAAAGTAGCAACATAGGCAGGATACTTGGATATTAAGCAATCATACTGATGACAGGCCACAAACATTTTTCTGCTCTTGACAGGCCCAGTGTTCTAACAGATGACATAAACCAAATTTAATCTCATTGTTGTTGTATAAAAGATCAATGACATGCTGTTTTAATTAAAATGTTATTTGAGTTTCACCATAACCATCATAACCCGTAAAGTAAGAAACCTCAGTAGAAATTTTCATCCTATTTTTAATACATCAGGTTAGAAACCATGGTAACGGATTGTTTTTGGTGTTAAAGCCAAATCCTTTTCAACTAGTATAGCTTATCATTGAGTGCAGCCCATAAACATCCATAAGGAAAATCTATTAAGTATTGGACCACCGTCACCGTCGGATATTATCCAGTAATCCCTGTCGGCTAGTATTTTGTTCTAGCCAACCCAGATTCCATTTCTCACGGACTACCCTTCAAGCACTACTCAAGTTAACCACAGTTCTGTGCTGACAACCTTTAACAGAAGTATACAGTAGGTCGGAGGTGACGAGTCTATTGATAAGCAATGACCAACACTTAAAATCCTCCATCAAGGTGCGTACTAAATGCATGCCTTCACAAAAAAGTTGAATCCTCTGCAAGTTAATGTTAATACGACCAAGAATATGCAAGCACGATTACTAGTAAGCTGAGTATTGCATGAAAAATCCAGTGTCACAACCATATGGCAACAAAATGGTGCCTAATGCCAATAAAAAAAACTCTCAGACACGCTCAACGAGAACAAGTATATCAAATCGCCAAAAGTTACTGAAATTACCTCTCCGCCCAAAAGTTGGCAGTCAGATTGTTTACAACCATCAACAATGCCTTTTATAACCTGAATAGCACAAAAGAAGATAATTATACATGTCATATTGACATAAAAACTACACAATCTTAGAAACCAACCCAAAATGTGTATATAAAGAAAATTAGAGAACCTTTTCAGCGAGATCAACATCGAGATGGCTTGTGGCAAAGTAATCGAGGAAGAATAAAGGCTTTGCTCCAGAAGTAACAATGTCATTGACACTCATTGCAACCTGGAGAGAAATAGATTATAGCCTAATAATTTGTTAACTAGAAAGGTTTGTTAAGATTTAAGACAATAAACATCAGACAACAGATACATTTCAAACATTACCAGATCAATTCCTATGGTCTCATGGATTCCAGTTTCAAATGCAAGCTTAAGTTTAGTACCAACTCCATCAGTCCCAGCCACAAGATAGGAATCTCCTGAAAAGAGAAAACATAGTCTACCATGAAAATGAGAAAATAAATTAAAAGTAACAAATACGTTACAAAAGAACGAAAAATAGCTATAAAAAAACCTTGCATTAGGCAAGCATCAAAGCAACATCACTACATTAGTTAAAAGTAGTTTAGCAATGTAAATAACGATCAGCACTGGCAAAGATGTCTTGATTCCTCGCGGACCTGTTGCCTATCTCAGCCCCTTTCTGATTATTAGTAAGATAGGTTGCCCCTCTTCCCTGTGTGGTGGGATTCAGGTTTTCTCTGATTTGTGTTCTTTCTTGCTTTGCTTTTACTCCGAGGCGATTTGAGCGGGTTAGGTCTGAACTCAAAATTTCTTCACTTGGAACTAATAGTAGATGGCGATTTGGTGGAGCTCCTAGTTTGATCGCTGATCTCATCGTTTTCTTTCTCTCGTTTTAATTCCTGCATATCTACTTGCTTTCTGCTTTGGGTTTAGGGGATTTTCCTCCCTACTCATGGTAGGAGGTTCTCTGGTTCATAATTTTTGGTTCTAGCCCTAGTTCTTGTCATCGTCTTAGCCCTAATTTGTTCGGTTAGTCTGTTCTTGATCGATTCTCTTGTTTTGGGATGGATTTTATGGAGCTTTTTCCTGTTTGGGGTTCGAGCAAGCCCTCAACAAACCCCAATTCGCTTGCGAGTGGTTTTAAGTCTGTTTCACATGGGAAAACTTCTGAATTGGGTCTGATTGACTCAGGATTGACATCTGCACACATTCTGGATCGATTAGAAGCTGTTGCTGTTGCGTTGTATTTTGGGAATTGATGCTACTGATGGTCCTACAGCAAAAGAGCTTCAGGAGTTGAATGCCGGAATATGATCTCTGAAGAAGGAACTAGAAGTGAAATCTGTTGTTTCGCCCAAGGATAAACCTAAGTGGAATGATAGAGTTGTTCAGTATTCTCGTGCCCGAGTCTTATGGATTTGACGTATCATCCCCCACAATTTCGAGATTCTAGGGTTGTGGTTTGTCCACTGGTTGAAGTTGAAGAGTCTGGTTCTGGACAGTGGGCTGATTGTGGGGTCGGATATTTTCTTGATAAGAAATTACCGTTTCCAATGGTTAAGACTTAAGAGCATTTGTATGAAGATTTGACAGAAATTTGGCATCTATGATGTCGGGGCTAATGATCAGGGGTTTTTCTTCTCTAAGTTTGGCCAGGAAGGGGCTCATAGGAAGGTGATTGAATCTTGTCCATGGCATATAGCTGGGAAATTGCTGATTCTTAAGCAATGGAGGCCTCATATGGTTTTGCAGAAGGAGCAACTGAGTTCTATCTCTATTTGGGCACACTTCACTGATGTCCTTACTGAGTTTTGGACTGCTGAGGGCTTTAGTTACATTGCCAGTGCTTTGGGCAAACCTCTTTATGTTGATTCTCTCATTGAGAAAGGCAAATGTGTCACGACCCAAATCCGGCCCGGAAAGTCGAGACTGGCCAAGCGGGTATTAAGCCGCCAAAGGCCTGCTCATAAATTAGTTTAGGGATTTCCAACCATTGTCATTTTAAACAATAAAGACGAAAGTATGCGGAAGCGTATGGTAGTTAACATAACCCCAGAGCCTCTAAGTGTGCAGATATAGTAATTACAAACCATTAGCAAACTTATGGTTGTCCACCTAGCACAAATCGAGCATTGAGGAGTCGATAGCCACTCACGCTATTCCCTGGAAAATGGAAAATATTTTCATAAGCGAAAGCTCGTGCGGTACGAAATACCAAGGTTACAGGTTTGACCATGGAAACGTTTTCCACATCATATAATTCTTCAATTTTCAGGAAAGGGAAAGTGCAACAGATCATAATCAATACTTATAATATTTCCTTTCCAATCATTCATATTAGTCCAAGCAGAAGGACTCTTCATCCTTTCATGGAAGGATACGAAAATAATACTAGTGTTCGACGGTATTGCCAGACGTATTGGGGAGCGACCCCATGAGAGAGATGGTATGATATCAATACCTCGTAATGGTGCCTGGCCTGCACCCCTCCCTTTTATCCTTATGTCACTAGCCTGTTTACCGTCCCCTAGGACACGGGACACCGTGCAAACCGCATAACATAGCAGAACATGTTTAAGCAAATCATAATAGTCGTTCTCAAATCATAATTCCATGGTCGAAATCGTCCATAGTAAAAACACACGTGAATAGGACACTTTCCGATAATTCACGATTTATTAAAATAGCACTGTTCATCAAAAACACATGATTCACATTTTCCAGCATTTAAAAGCAAATAGCATTTTCGTACTCACCTTTGACTCCTCGAAAGCTAGACAAGGAATTAATCGTGTCCTTTGCTTACGCCACAGACTCACCTATTTACCAATGAATATAGATCACTATCCATACAATGTAATCCGAATATTTGTATGCCTTTTCAATTGTGAGTTGTCCTATTCGGCCTAGAGGTAGCTTGGGCATAAAATGATCATTTCTGCATACTCCAAATAAGGTAAAATTAAATATAAGTTTCTTGTTAATCGTGGGGTCGATTGGTAATACAGTGGTCGATTGGTAATATCAGTGAGTTTGTAATAGAATTCTTGCAATTCTAGTTTAAGGTTATATGAATTCAAAAATGCCCCTATCATTGGAGCTATAATTATATAGGATAAAAACAATAGCTTTATAATTTGATAGGGAGGAGAATTTAAAGCATAACAAAAGCTTTTAATTAACTTAATCAAACTCCTACTTGACCTAGTGGGCAAGTTAATAAAGGAAGGTAAACTCATAGTTCCCAGTTGGCCTCGTGAAGCATTTTCGGTACTGTACATACCTGCGTGCGCAGGTATACACTCGTACAACAGCCCCATGCCCTCACACCATTACCCTTGTACGGCACACCGCACATACACGGCCACGGTGTGACGTAGCGCAGCTGCTGTTGCTGTGACGGAGAGGAGGGAAAAAGGAAAGGGGCCAGCTGGAATGGCGGCCGGGCTTCGTATCCGCTGCTTCTGCGTGCTGTGGTTGTGCAGTTGAGGGAATCAGGGGAAAAGGAGGAGATAGATTATCCAAGAGCAGAGGTAACGGCGTGCGGTGGATGGAATAGAGAGCGGCATGGAAGAGCTGATCCTATTTCTTTTGTTTTGTTTTCTTTTGTTTTTATTATAGGAGTAAAAGTTTGACCAAACTTATATATATAGAACGGTGGCGGTGGCTGAAAGAATTTAAGGCCACCACCTGCTTCCTCTTTCCGTAAGACACCTGTGATTCCCAATTTTCCCCGTCGCGGCACGTGTTGCGTGCCCGAATTCGGTCTCCCAAAAAAAAATCTCAAAAATTCAACCTAAGCTAATTCTAATGCGAGGATTAATATAATCCCATTACTGATCTCATATGTCCTAATTGCCATTAACATGCTATTAAGTCACATAATTAGGATTCTAGAATCGGGATTTTACAAAATGTCTTAATTATGTTAACATCTGTGTGGAGGTCCTAGTTGATTCTCCTCTCCTGGATACTCTGGAAGTTGAATACTCCAATGGTAACAATGTTACAATTAATGTCCAGTATCCATGGAAACCATCTAGATGTGCTCACTGTCATGTTTTTGGGATACTGATGCTAGCCATAAGGTTGTAGCAGAAACTGTTCCAGAGGATGCAAGTTCCGAGGCTACTGTTGTGCTTCCACCTGTTGTTCTCCCTGATGACCTTGGTGATGCTCTTGGTAATTCTTCTGCGGTTGAAGCTAGTGGTCCTTTGGAGATTTTCTCAGGGCGCTCTGATGCTTCTGGAAAAGGTAGGTCTCAATCTAATGAAGTGTTGGCTGATCCTGTTTCTAAGGGTAGTGTTTCTCCTGTGGCTGTGGCAGGGAGGAGTGGGGATTCCCTCGGTTCTAAGTCAAAGAAGGGTGTCCCTAGTGTTCCTAAGAGTTCTTTTGTTGTTGTAACTGATTTGGGTTCAATGCAAGCTGGTGCAAATCGGCTTGGGGGTGAAACTGAGGAAACTTCTATGTCTAATTCTTTTGCTATCTTAGAATCCACTTTGGTCGAGTCTTTTCAAGACAAGGGGGGTGATGGGATTGTGTTCCTGTCTCTCTTTCCCAAGAAGAGGGTTAAGAAAACTTGGGGCAGGGCAAAGGGAGGTGGGGGAGGTGTTGGCCTCCCTAAGAAGATGGGTGAACAGTAATTTTTTTAGTAATGAAGATTGCTGTATGGAATATTCGGGGCCTTCATTTGTGTTCAAAAGGTTTGTTTCTTTGGTGCGATTGAAACAAAGGTTGGAAAGGATAATTTGGGTTCCGTCTTGATTTCCTTCTCATTGGAATTACACTATGAATTTGGATAGTTCTGGGGGTACTGCTAGGATTCTATTGGCTTGGGATCCTGTGGTTTTGTCTGTTACAGTTGTTTCTGTTTCTCCCCAAATGATTCTGACTAAGGTGGATAGTGTGGAGTCTCATAAGGTCATTTTTAGTTCTGTGGTCTATGGTCATAAGAGTATCAGTGATAGAAGAAGGTTGTGGGGTGACCTTAGGAGGGCTAGCTCTGTTACTGGGTCTGATGCTTGGCTCCAAATGGGTGATTATAATGTTGTTAGGAGAATCTCTAAGAGGATGGAAGGATTTGATAATGCTGCAGCTTCTGACTTTAATGCATGCTGTCATGATTTGGAAGTGGAGGATATGCCTGCTAAGGCTTTGGTGAATGCTGGTTGGATGTCTGATTTTCCAAATTCTGAAGCTTAGTTCCTTCATCCAGGTGCTTCTGATCATTGCAAAATTATGGTATCTGTCATGCCTGTTGTTGCCATGAGAAGACCTTTTAAATTCTTTAGTTTCTGGATGGCTCATGCTTCATTCAAAGATCTTTTGACTAATTCTTGGTCTGCTTCTGTGGGATGCTCAGATGCTCTTCTATGTTGAAGCTTAAGAGGCTCAAGCCTGTTTTGAAACAATTGAATAAGGACCATTTCTCTAATATTAGTTTGCGGGTGGAGGAAGCTAGAGTCCAGTTGCATCAGATCCAAGAGTCCAGTTGCGCCCCCCCCCCCAAAAAAAAAAAAAAAAAAAAAAAACACAGATTTATGCCAAACTGATTAGAATTAACCACCAGCATAATCTTCTATGTTGCATTGAGAACAGAAAGACATGCAAGGAACAATTTGAGGACGATGAGTAACAAACTCATGAGTGCCTTGAAATTTAAAAGAAGCCACTGCAGAAAACATATTAATTTCAAGCCACTAGCAATCAGTTGCCAATTTTGTTCCAGAAAAAGTACCACAATTTGTCAAGGCAACATCGAATACGGGATAAAAATTTACAACAATAACATTCTCCGACCTTTTGTTTCTCAATGGATCACTTTCTTATGATAGGGAAAAGATCAACAATCCAATGGCTCCATTTGAAAACATAAAAGAGAATTTTCTTTTATCAATGCGATAGCTTTCACGAGGAGGATGTATTGGATCGATTCTATCCCGCACATTGGCATTCTTGAAGATACATGAAAAAGGAGAATTAAAAAACAAAAAATACAAGTTTACCGAAAACAAGCATTACAATGTAGGCATCACATTATACTAACTTCTTGCACTAGTAAGTCAGGATATAATAGGATAATCCTATTATTATGGATGGGTCCTGAATCAATTCAACACAAACTTAAACGACTTCATGTACTAGAGCAGAGTATACGGACACCTAAATTTCATGAAAAGTAATCCTGATATAAGAGCACCAAAAGTCCAGAAGAACTTTTGTATGTAGTCTATAAAACAAAGTGAATGAATGGCTGGAAAAATAGTTTGTTAGCTGCGGACGCTTCCGCTAGCCTCTACCAAATTCATCAACCCACTTTCCCTAATCTGGGGATCAATTTTTTAATTTTTTTTTCCCCATCCACAAGGAAAAAAAATCCAAGCAACCCATAAGTGGAATACTTTACTAGAATCATTACTAAATTTCTGTTCAACGAAGGAAAAAACTGCAAGTCTTGCAGTTTCACTAATGTGTTGGAAAAACTGAACTAAATGCAAAAGGTGAAAACACAACACATGAATTAAAACCCATAAAAAGATATCATATTGACGAAAAAAAGCAAGCTAGAACAGTAAATAAAAGCTAATGGGAAAGTGGAAAAGGGCAATACCAAGAGGGAAAAGACCTCCAAAGCCGCCAATACCAGAAACCATCTTTGCAATTCTTCTAACAAGTTCAGACCCAGCATCTATGTCAACACCAGCATCCTTATAGGTAAGCCCACCTGATTCATCTTGATTACCACCTGGTTCATCTTGATTACTGCTTTCGCTTGACATTGACGCTGTTGTAATCAGACCGTCCTTTGGAATTTTTCTAATGCTCAGTTGTTTTGAAGTAATTGGTATTGGAAGAAACCTTTTTGAGAAGCAATTGAAGTTGGGTTTGAAGAAGTGTAATGGTTTGTGAGAAGAGGGTGGAATAATACACCTTGCAAACTCTGTGTTTGCCCCGAAGACCATGGCGGTGGAGATTGATTACTTCCCTGACGGCGGAAGACGCGGCGGGGGCAGGAAACGACGCCGATTTACAAAGGAAGGAGAGAGAGAGAGAGAGAGAGAGGTGCAGCACTTTTATCGCAAAAAATTGTCTTCAGCATAGAGTCTCTGTGGAACTAAACCTGCAAAATGCAGCACTTCTCGCAAAAGAATTTGTCTTCAGCATTTCGATTTTCGAGTCCTTGTGAAATCGCGGGTTCTACTCGGGGGAAGCCTCGAACAATTCTTTTTTTTTTTTAATCAGAGAAGAAGCCTCGATCAAAAAATAGGGTTTTGTGTTGAAGTTCCAGTTCAAAAAAACAAAACTAAAGTTAAAGTTCTTTTTCTTATTTAAAAAAAAAAAAGGAGTTTCTCAAAAAAGAAAAAGATACTTTAGTGGACTTTTAATGCCCACACACTTTTATATGGAGTACTTTTTAAGTAGCATCAAATTCGTGTTATACACGGGACAAATCCAAGTACACATACTTAATCAAAATTCAAACATATCAACACTTTGAGAGATTTTCATCAAGTTCAAGATGAGAAAAAAAAATACATACAATAACATGCTCACAACCAATATATGTAGTACAAAGATAGTCAGCAGAGGTTTTCAAATAAAGCATCACCCACCAAGATCAACATCCCTATCCGGTCCATACTCAACAAAACCATGGTGAGAATCTAGTGTAGATCCTCCAACTTCAGGAAAGAAAACTCTAGACACAGGGCGTACAAAAGTCTTACATCAACTTGTCAAGCATGGTTTCGAGGCCAAAGTCATCAAGAACGGCACCATGCTTTCTTTCTTTTTTTAACTTACCCCAAAAAAAATATGGTAGCTTTCATGTTGATGAGTCATTTTTCATAGGATGATAGGGTACTTCTATAGATACTTGATCAAGTAGCTACTTGATCAAGTATCTATTAAATCAGGCAAATTATTGTACGCTCCCTACCCTAAACTTGAGCATGCACGCCGATCACATCGACGATATTATCAATACTTAAAAAAAATACCACATGACAAAGAAGAGTAGATTAAATTAAGTATAGGGTTGTGGATATTAGTACCTTCACGAATAAGCTTTTTGTTACGTAGGACCCCTAATCTGACCCGACGTGCTTGTTTGGACGTTTCAGTATCCGTGTGAGATATAGATAATTGCCGCTTTCGGTTGCGTCGGGAAATATTAGGATTAACATTCTCATTATTCATCCTGTCAATGGGACACAAAAAAAATGTGTATAAAAACATCGCCACCAATGACACTTACCCTCATAAAAAAGTGAAGAAGAATATATAGAATCAGAAGCAGTGCTGTTGGCGTCAACGTTAAAACCAACTAACCTGAAATTCTTAGAAGCAGTGACGTCGGCGTCGGCGATAGAATGGTACATGCAAACTAAGTAATAGATGTAGAAGACTTATTAAAAACTCACTAACATATATAGATGCATGGTAAAATCTAAACAAAACTTTCTCATTTCTATTTTTTTTTTAATTTGGCATGTGATAGTGTATCATTTAAGATCATTCCATTATGGGTTATTTGACCTGTAGATCCCTGCTGCGATTAAGAAAATGTAAATTCTGTTAAAAAAAGAGAGATAAGATGAAGGAAATATAAATTGCTTTTAGTTTGAATACATGTGATGATCTTACCATACATATACGTATTAAAAAATTAGTATATTAAACATATTCTTTCAAATTTAGCAATTAACCGTAGATTACGAATATGCGTGGTCACATAAATGGGAAGTTTTGTTTAGATTTTATAGATTGATCTCAGCCTTCTCAAATATGTACAAAAGTCATTTCCTTTTCTTTTTTTAAAAAAAATTTGGCATGTGATAGTGTATCAATTAAAATTTACTTCCATAACAAATAAAATTACATCAAGATAAGAACAAACCCACCGATCTTTCGTTTCTGTGTGAGAATGCGCAGGGAACCTTATTGATCTTTCACAAAAAATATTCAATTTCTTTATGCATATTTCTATTTAAAATTTGGGCTTTCTTGCCCAGCCAAATAAAAGGGAAAACAGTAATGTCTTCCGATTTGTTTTCTTTAGATGTCTGTTCTCATAAACCCAAGATTTTTTTTTTTGTAACAGCAAATTCATTTCATTACTCAGAAATCGCGCCAAAGGGCGAAACAAACCCCAATCCGGAGCCCTAGGTTGGGTAAAAATCCACAACTTTCGGGGTATCCATATGGATTGATTGAGAATACTCTGAGTACAATCGAACAATACCCAACGAGGGGTATGATAATGTTCACGCAGGGACTAATAATCTCCCTAATGGAGTGAAAACTAAACAAAAACAGCAAAAACCCGGCGGAGGTCTCCATACACCCGGTCACCAAAAGCCACAACTTACAAATCACGCAGACGCACGACAAGGCACGTAGCAGCAGAGGCAAAGTTTTGCAGTTCCCAGCTTCGATAAACCGAGTACGCGTAAGAGGTGCCACGCCTGGGTCAGAACAAGATAGTCCTCCACCACCAGCCGAGAATCGGCCGGACCTCATTCTTCTACCGACCCCGTCACTGCCTTTCACCCACCGTCGAGCACCACCACAAACCGCCAGCCCACATCCACCAAGGCCCAGAACAGATCTTGACGGATGAGGTAGATCGGAGGAGGCAGTCCTGAAAACAGGAATAGAGGCGGCCACGGAATAGGCATGAAGGAAGAGTGGGGGAGGGGAGAGTGTAGTTCCAAGATCACAGAAGAGGGAACAAGGTCCCCCCATCCCGCCGCCGCCTTGGGTGGTGAAACCCTAGGGGGAAGGGGAGGGGAGGAGAGGCGGCTAGGTTTAGGAAAGTAGAGAGAGAAGGTCTGGGGAAAAGTAACCCAAGATCCAAACACAATTTTACAGCTTTTTTCGCAAAATGGAAAATCTAATCAGATAATCAAGACCGCCATGAACATCTATATCCAGTTAGAAACAAGAGAAATGAGTGTTCATCATGGTTCAAAGCTACACGCACGATGTGAGAAAGAACGATTTCGTATAGTTAAATTAACCATTGAATCGGAAAGCCAAAGAATTAAGGAGAGAAGAAATCTCCATCTGATCCATGAACATCAGCACAAAATCTAGCCACTAGCAAGTTATCAAAACATGCATTACTTTGATGCCCGGACTCATGCTAAACTTGCGACTGTGAATTAAGAAAAAGACCTGATCAAAAAAAAAAAAAAAAAAATTTAGAAAAAGACAGCAAATTCAAAGAGTATAAGCACATCACAAACACGAATTTTCAAATAGCGATACTAAAAGTCTATCGCCCACTGTCACAGACTGCATGCAGTTTTGCTCAAGATCAACCCTGGAATCCCCCATCGCACAATCATCATGCATCATCGTTACATGCTGATTGATATACAAACTATTAGCACAATGTTCCGATGATATTATCACAAAAATAAATTCAAAACGAGAACAAGAATAGAGATAAATTAATAAAAAAAACTCAGAAATTCATTTCCCACTTCATATCTTTAGTTATATCGTAAGAAAATGGGTAAATCTAGAATCTAGAAAGGGGAAATATCTAATGGCTCATTTAGGTTTGGAACAAAGCCAAACTGTCTCTTATGGAGCTCACTGGAAGTCTCTATCTATCTGCCGTTGCAATCATTAGACGTAGAATCTTGAAATGGGAACTGTGCTTGAATCTCTAGTTTTTTCATCACACATCACCATTTGAAGCTGATTGATAAACACATTAGTAAGTTACATTGGCATCCATAACAAATCTGATGAAGTCTTTTGAAGAACTTTTCCAATACGCAAGTGAACATAACAAATGATGATTCAAAAATATTTCCAAAAATTATCCGAATGTGTAAATAAAAAGCATTGTTTTATGGAGTTGTCGATTTACAACTCCTAGGCTAATCTAACCATGGAATATAGCTGGCAGCCTAATCTACTGAAGATGCCAGTTACTAAAAAGCTTCAAACTAAAAATAAAACAAGTCATTCCATTTTTCCTTCTCCACCTTCATCTAGTCCAGTCAATGCCTACAAGAGGAGAAAAGGAGCATGCAATCCTCCGTCAAAACAAGGAGACAAAAATAGAGGGAAACTGAATAATCACCAAGGCTGAAATAAAAGAATAGTGAAGTTAAACTTCGACTCTATCTACGACATAATACAACCATATAGCAGAAAGGAAAGGATAGGGGAAACCAAAGAAGAGATCAGAAAATATAGTTTAACTTAAGTGGAACCTATATATTCATAATCAACTGCGAAAAGATGCTTTGATGCATGATATGAAGCTCTCCTATTTCAACCACACTTTCCTACTCGGTTTAAAGAACTTCCAGCACATACTTACTTACCAGAAACTCAAATGGGGAAAAGCACATCAAGGAGGGTCCTACAAAGTTTTGCTAGATACCTAAATCAAGAAAGAAACGTTGGTCAGGCAGACCAACAGCAAAAACTCTTCTGTGGAACATGGAAAAACATGCACTACATAGGTAAATAAACATGCCCACTGCTCTTGGAGAAAAAAACCATTTCATGATTTAGGTAGAAGGGACAGAAGAAGAATACATTTCATGGGATTAACCATTAAAGGCTTAACCTCCTCTTGTTTACTATTGGGATCCCTAGGTTACTGAACTTATATGAATTATCACACAATTAGCTCCGACAAGTTACTGAACTTATATGAATTATCACACAATTAGCTCCGACAATGGGATTCAAATGACAGTTCTCCAGTTGGTACACTAAACCAAACTGCCTTTTGGCTTGGTTTGAGTAATGGGAATGTTATTTTAAGAGTAGGCAGCAATGCCATCAGATCCTGGATATGGATTTTCTATTTCAAGCCAACCAACAAACCCTGCTTTGATGTCAGTCCATGGAAATAAACATCTTTCAGTCATGGGCACCGCACGATACTTTTGAGAAACAGCATAAGAAAACAAAAAGAAAAACCTAAACATCCCCTGCCCTTCCCAATGTCAAACACTTTTGTCCATGCTCTATAACAGCTTTGCAATCAAGGACAAGGTATAGGCTCATTAATGGGCATTGTCTATGTATTGTTCCATTGGAGCTTTTACATCAAACATTGCTCCAACGTTATAAGCGCTGGTTGTGCCCTAGACCTTTCTCAATAATGCAAAGTTCCACTTGCACAATTAAAGATCCACGATGTTAACCTATAAATAGAGATTCTTGGACAGCCATTTAATGGAACAACTTGAACTTCGTTGATTCACCAATAAACTACAGGCTACAATGAACGAACTAGGCTAAAATAGGCACACCAGAGAGATAAAGAGAGTCTGAATTGATAGGCTGGTAAAACACCAAAGGGAAATCTTTTCAATATAAGCGACCGCCTACTTTGTAAAGACAAAGTAAACAAGGTCTTTTTCTCCAATGAAAAATAAAGATATCAAGAGGAATTGTTAAGTCCAATCCATCAATTCAAAAGGCCACTCAAAGAATTTTTGTCCCTAATTGTAAAAAAGAACAATCACCTCCAAATAAAAAATGTCTCAACTAAAAAAGGGCTTTATGTGCTTGCAATCAAAGCATTTCAATGCAAGAGAGTAGACTTCCAGATGGACAACCTAATTTTGCAAAAACGTATCACAGTAACACAATACACATGGAGAAATATGATTCTAACTTATTAGCTTAACCCAAACTTGTAGTCTTGAATAACATAATTCAATCATGGAGAACCAAATCAGACATTCCAACTAGGACCTAAACTGTAGCAAAAAACACTAACAAAGAAGAAATTCAATCATAATAAAAGAGCTTACCCTCCGGAAGCCAGCCATAACCGCAACGCGAGATGGACAGCATTGAAGTCATTAATGCTGAAGCAGTAGCAGTGTGAAACGGTTGCATAGAACCCGCAAAAACACTCATTTCAGCCGGACACCTTTCAAGAAAAAACCATATTCAACAAGAAAATTCACTTTCTACGAGGGCATTTTCAGCCCTCGCTCAAATCTTGAATCACACTCCAATCTAGGTAAGAAACATCCCAATCCAACTCAAATCCAAAAGAGTTTTGCACAATTTCCACAGAAAATCAAAGAAGACTGTTTTCTTTAATCAAAATCATCGAGGCCATCTAGGGACTTTCAAATTTACCACTCCGACAATAATGCAACTTCCACTCAAATTTATGCTTCATTCTCAATCCGCACAATGGAGTGACTCATATGAGCAAAATGCTAAACAAACAAACAACTTTGACACCCACCTTTTACTCTCTAAGGTGACATGCGGTGATTACACTTTGAACTTAAAACGAGTCTTGCATGAATGTCATACTCTAACTCCCGAACTAAGAGAAACAATTTAAAGAAAGGACCAGAGATGGTCTAAGCAAATACTTATATTCGCATACACGGATACACACACATATGTGATACAAGCAGTGTTCCCGTTCTAACGGTTCTATACCTGGAATTTGGAAAGACATATACTTATTGTTATGAATTTTACAGAGTGAACAAAATTAGCTCAAATTAATACAAAATTATGGAAAACGGAGTACAAAGTATAAACTGTAAGCAAACAAAGACAAAAACGTGCGATTTTTATTTATCTTCTCCACATAATAAAGCCCAAAAAAAAATCTCAAAAATCTCACTCTCGCAAAATTTCCATCTCTCTCTCTCTCCCTCTTTCATTTTAAAAAAGAAGAAAGAAGTTAAAGAATTTAGGATTGGCGAATTGGAGGCTTTTGAGCCCTAACTACACTTGAATATAGTATTGATAGATAGATTAACATAAACACGAACTTAAACGAAAATATCTGTGTTTGAGGTTGCGATATGCTATTTACCTGAAGATTCGATGAGAGAGGGGATTTCTGGTTGATACACGGAAGGGAGAGCGAGCGGCTTTTGTTTGGGAGGCAACTCTGGCCGCCGCATTCCGGACGGAAGTTGATCGGAAAACGCATCTGGCGGCGGAGGCGCTAGCCATGGATGGAAAGTAGGAGTTCAAAGTCACTGAATTCTGAAGGAAGGGTTCAAGATGGCGTACCCAAAAACTGATGGGCACAACATCAAACACATGGGTTTTTTTTTTCTAAAAAAAGAGAGGGTAAATTACACTTAACCCCCCTAAACTATCTCTGTTTTTCACTTAACCCCCTTCAACCATTAAACCCGACACTTAACCCCCTTAAACTATCTATAACTGATGATGACTCAATTTCGTTAACGACGATTGCAATTTTACTCATAGGTCCAGACCAAATCTTAACGATCCGAACCGTTAGATGTGTTTAGAACGTGTTTTTAAGGGTCCAACGCGAGGATTTGTTGAAAACAAATACCCGAAAGGGCTTGATCGGAGCAGTTTTTGATAAAAATGCTATATATAACGTGTTTTTAACGGGTATGATTACTTTCCGGATCAAATATCAACGATCCGAACCGTTAGATGTTTTTAGAACGTGTTTTCAAGGTCCAACGCGAGGATTTGTCGAAACAAAATACCCGAAAGGGCTTGATCGGAGCAGTTTTTGATAAAAATGCTATATATAACGTTTTTATCAAAAACTGCTTCGATCAAGCCCTTCCAGGTATTTGTTTTCGACAAATCCTCGCGTTGGACCTTGAAAACACGTTCTAAACACATCTAACGGTTCGGATCGTTAAGATTTGGTCCGGACCTATGAGTAAAATTGCAATCGTCGTTAACGAAATTGAGTCATCATCAGTTATAGATAGTTTAAGGGGGTTAAG
>JAXBDA010002689.1:0-40356 GCA_036023075.1 Gaultheria prostrata | reverse complement strand
CGATCCACAGGCTTTTCTAATCCCTAATTTTTCTGATTAAAAGTGTTATTTTTTGCTTTTCATTATTATTGTCTTTGCTGCTTGTTTACAGTAATTTCCTACTCTCTTTAATTTATAATTTCCAACACTAACCTTCTGCGATTGCGCATAGCAGCTTCTCTTTTCTTCCGTTTTTTCTTCTCCCGCTTGTTCTCGAAGAATCTCCTTCGACAAACTTCTCGGATGATGCCAGCCCTGTTAACCTCCCTGCTTAACCGACTAATCAGCAAGTCTTGGGGCTCGTCGGGGTCGTCATCGGTCACCTGAACATTGAACGTGTCTTTGCAGAACACCAAGTTCGCCAGATCAAGCGAAGGACACACCACTGGGAAAATATCACAAGGCAGAGAGGATTGCGACTGTTCTAGGTCAAGGGGCGGCGTTGTGAGTGGTGGCAACGATGGTGGTGATTGAGAAGAGGGGAAGGGGAGAAAGAAAGAGGAGAGAGAGAAAGGTAGTTGGGGTTGTGGTGTAGTGAGAGGAAGGAACGAGACAGGGGAAGACGATGCCATGGACCATGAAGGTTGATTTGGTTTGGCCCACTGTTGTAGGTTTGGGCTTTTTTAGGAGGCTTAATTTACTGTACACCCCCTAAACTATCACCTTTTGTCACTTTCACCCCCTAAACTATAAAATCCAACACTTTCACCCCTTAAACTATTAAAATCCAACTCATTCACCCCTTCTGTTAGATTCCGTTAGACATCTGTTAGAAAAATGGATGGAAGTTACAAAAGTTACCGGATTTACCCTATCCCTCTCTATTATACTTATACCCTTCCCCACTTCAATTTTTCAGTCGCCATTTCACCTCCATCTCTCTCCTCTGAAGCCCAATCCAACCTAGAAACACCATCATACATTCCCCAACCCAGATTTAATTCTGCCTTCTCTCTCCTCTGCCACCCAGATTTTCAATCCCTCCTCTCTCCTCACCCCCAAGCCAGAAACCCATTAGACACCCCCAGGTTTTTCTTCTCCCCTCTCACCTTTCACCGCAACCCGTAACCTAGAAATCCCAAAAAATTAAACTCAGAAACACACAAACCTGGAAACACACAAACATTATCACCATGGCAAAAGAAAATGGATTTTGCTCTAAGAAAATGGATTACAACATGAATAACTGCATAACCAATTACAAGTAAAAATTATAAACTGCTAAACAATAGATTTCATTCAGAACGTTACATAGCAATTACAACAAAAAGGTCAAAAATTGTGAAATGGTCTCCTGGCTGTTACAACACATGCTTCCAGGTTCAAAGGATAGTGCAGAGAGCATGGGTTTTCCGTTGGCTCCTCCTCGCTCTTGTCTGCATTGTACCCGAAAGAAAGCCAAAAAAAAAAGGGAGGTTGTAAGGTTACCAGTTAGAACCTGCAATCGTAGCTATACAATAGGAACTTCAAACAAAAAGTGCAAAAATAGTAGCAACAGAGTAAGTATGCATCTCATTATAAAAAATAAATATTCCTCCTAAACAGTGAGAACAAATTTGCGCAAACGCTAGCTTTTGCAAGTTAACTCATCATTCTGATGTATTAAAGCTACTTGTAATCTTGTATGTTCTAACTCCATACTCTCAACCATTCTGTGGTGCTAGGAACTGCAAATCTGGAAACTCGTAATCACTGACTTCAACCTATAAACCTAATATCCAGGGACAGAGCTTGGATTCGGCTACGGGGGTGGCACCATTTAATTACAGTCAAACGATGTGGGAAAACCAGCTAAAAGTCTAGATGCACCATCAAGTGCAATTAACCTGTATAGAATGACTAACATCCAATTAAATTAAAAGTCTATATTCACAACTAAGCACAATTGACCCACATCAAAAAGCTGTTGAAGTAAAATAGAACCAGATTCAAAATAAGAACAGCCAATACAAGTTGTAGATCATGCATAACATAATTCATGTAAGAATGGGGTGGTGATTGTTTGTATCCTTCGTCAACCTAGAACAATTAACAGAAACCCAGTTGTATATGCTGAAATTAGAGTGTTTGATCAACAGATTTAGAAAACCCTACATCATAGAAGACAAAAAAAAAAAAAAAAAACCCAATTTGTTGAACCCATACATCATACTTCAGTAAAACATAAAAATAAAAATAAAAAAAACAGACTATAAACCCCCAATTTGCAAAAGCTCTAAATCGTATATCAGTAAAAGGGTTCACATACTCACAAGAGGTAAAAATCGAACGATCCAAAAGCTTCATAGCTCACAATCGAAGTGAAAGGGTTGGCATAGTTATAAGAGGTGAGAAGTGAACGATCCAAGCTACGAGACGGATTCTGCCTTTCGAGCTTCAGCGATCGTATTCCATGGACAGCGATATCGCGGTGAGAGAGATAGAGATGCTAGCAGTGAGAGAGGGGAGAGAAGGGAGGGGGCAACGATCGAGATTGAGATCGACAGAGGAGAGAGAGAAGAGAAGAGGGGAGGTTGCAGATTACAACTGCTGCGATGAAGGGAAAGAGGGAGAAAGAGGCGATCTGTTATGAAAAAATCCCAAGTTTGGCTATATTTATATAGAGGGGTATAAGAGTCTTTTCACATGATTCCGTTAACGGTGTTAAGGTCTGATGGATTTTGATAGTTCAGGGGGTGAAAGTGTTGGATTTTATAGTTTAGGGGTGAAAGTGACAAAAGGTGATAGTTTAGGGGGTGTACAGTAAATTAAGCCTTTTTAGGATTCCTCAGAGCTTCCCAACCCACCCTCGCCATTTCTCTAGAGTATTTTGGACACCCAAAATTTTTTATTGAGAAAGTGTATAATGGAAAATGTCTTTATTATTTTATTGAGAAAGTGTATAATCGTTCCCCTTCTCTTCTTATCGTGATCTGGGGTTTTGAAAGGGTTTGGGTTTTTTTTGGGAAAAAAAATTAAGTCAAGGGTAAAGTTGTCCATCATCCCATGTCTTTGCAATTATTTTTTTCCTTCTCATTCATATCTAATTCCTAATTAGTGTTCCATTAATAGGTAATTTTTTGCCCCAAATCCCACTGGGCATCAATTAGCCCTAATTTATATCTTCATTTTGTAAATATGCTATCAATCCTTCAAACCCAACTTTCCATCCAAATTCGTAATCATAACAATTTTATGTCAAACGCACAACTTTCCACTCGGCCAATTGCTTCTTTTACGAGTATTAGGAGATCAGGAGGCGGAAGGAAAGTTCTAGAGAGAGAGAAAGAGAAAGAGAGACAGCGGGCGGCTGCTCCTCCCCAGGATTTAGCCCTGGCGACCGACCCACCCCTCCCCCTTCGCACCCCTTCCACTCGTCTCCCCGATCTTTTCTCCGACTCTCGATCTTCTCTATGGCTGCGCTTTCTTGGAGTTAGACACTCCCCCCATGGTGCGATGATCCTTTCGTTCTGGTATGGGCAACCACGCCAGATTTTGGGATCAGGGGGAGCTGGATCTGAGGTTTCGAGATCCGGACTCCTGACAATGACGGCGGCGGTGACAGCTCCGGTGTTTTTATTTTTTTATGCACTTTTTTTTATTTTTTTGTTAGTTTGTAGGTGGTTTTGGGTTTGAGGACCGGTGGTTTTTGTTTTGGTTGTATTGTTTGCCGGTTTTAGACGGTGGGTTTGTTTAATATATTTCTCTCTCCACCCAAAAAAATTAATTTTATGTATTCGGGAAATATATTAACATTGGTATCATTTGTTTAAAACTTTTAATTATAACATTATTATGTTTGATCATTTTCTGATTACATTTCTTCTCCTTGAGAGGAATTAAATGAAAAAAATAAAATTTGAAAATGAAAACGAAATAACAGAATAGAAAATTGAGGTAAAAAAACTACTAAAATTTGGATCCTTTGGCAAAATAAACAAATCAGTTTATTTTTTTCTTTATTTAATTTTTCACATTTATTAATTCTGCGTTGCTTTTTTTTTTTTGTAAATTGTTGATTGTACTCGATAAGAGAAATCTAAAAAGTAAAAAGTTATTTAACCAAACCAAATTTTTTAATCAAAGATAAAATATCATATTTTTTGGATTATTTTCGTATTCGAATCGTAAACAGTGCAAAATTAACAAATAGGAAAAAAAAATTTAAAAAAGACAAAAATAATCTGATTATTTTGCCTAAAACACTAGTTAACCCAAATAATGCCATCGCAGATTCCCGCACCAACCTTTCCCTTCCACTTCACTTGAAACAACTTCCTCTCTCTTCTCTCTCTCTCTCTCTCTCTCTCCTCCCCATGGCGACGGCGGAAGTGGACGCCCCCAGAAAACTCCCGCGCCCGGGCCGCGGCGGCGTCGTTTCCCACGGCCTCACCGAAGAAGAAGCCAGAGTCAAAGCCATAGCCGAGATCGTCAACAACATGGTAGAGCAATCACGCAGAGGCGACACCGTCAACCTCAACGCCCTCAAGTCAGCCGCCTGCCGTAAATACGGCCTCTCACGCGCCCCCAAGCTTGTCGAGATGATCGCCGCGCTGCCCGAGTCGGAGCGCGAGTCGCTTCTCCCCAAGCTTAAGGCGAAACCGGTCCGAACGGCTTCGGGTATCGCCGTCGTCGCTGTCATGTCGAAGCCGCACCGGTGCCCGCATATTGCAACGACGGGGAATATATGTGTGTACTGCCCTGGTGGACCTGATTCGGATTTTGAGTACAGTACGCAGTCGTATACGGGTTACGAGCCTACAAGTATGCGCGCTATCCGTGCCAGGTTAGGGTTTAATACTGTGTTTGGTTTAAGACCTTGTAAACTGTTGAATTAAGTGTACACATGATTATTTCTGCTTTTTGAAGTTAGTAGTTCAGTAATCCCTCCGCTTAGCTTCTTGAATTTGATGTTTTGTATTTGTATTTATCGAAGTATCCAATTAAGTGAAGCACTAGAGAGGCTAGGTAGTTAAACAAAATACTTTAACCGAGAGTTCAGTGAGGGGAGAAATTCTGGGCTATGGTTATTAAACGAGATGAAGTAGTTCTTATTGGATTATTATCTTTTCTTCTAAATATACTCTTTCACCTGCTGAGACGTAAACGTAAGAATCAACTCTTTGATATGAAGATGTCACCTTAATGAAAGAAAATATATCCATTTGGGAGGACGGTGAATTGGGCTTAAAGCGTGAAGATCTTTTTTTGGGTGTATGGAAAAGTAAGCCCTCTTAGTCTTGATTAAATTTGGCTACGAAACGTCCGTGTCGGGGCGTGGCGTCCAAGATGAAAAGGGAAGGAAAGCAAGGGAGAAAGCTTTTGCCCATGACTCATCCTCAAAATCAGCATGCCACGACATCTTGCTGCACCGAGCAACGCATGAGAAGGCACGGTATGGCATGAAATGGGAATGCCATGACACGTCTTGGCATGACATTGCATGCCAATGGGGGATGCATGCTGCGAAGAGAGCAGCAAGAGCCTTTGGAACAACCTTCCATGAAGTTGCTAAATTGGTTTGGGAACTTGGGCTGGCACCTAGCTACTTTTCTTTTTTATTCAGTGACTGTCAAACATAGCAAGTGTATCGATTCATCCCCAATGTAGGTAGATTCTTTAGTCACTTATGACTTGGTTCTGACCAGATTTTGCAATGCATGCATGGCGTAGCACCCTTCAAATCATGTTAGGCTACAGTCAAACCGACCCCCCTCAAGTAATGCTGGAGCTGGAATTCCCGTAGAGTTCATATAAGGGGATGCTTACCCCAGCCATGGTTCTGCAAAGTGCAATTGCAATGAATAGCCATTTTAGAACAATTATTTTGTTTGGTTTTTTTAACCATTAGGATCAATCTCCTATGAGATTTGTAATCCAATCTCATGTCTGATATGACCACTCAAACGGGTCGTAGGATAATAGCTTGTGCATTAGACATGAAAGAAACAATTATTTAATTTGTAGTAGGCATTTGGGCGATGAGGTGGAGGTACTACGGTTGATACAATGCATTTGGTTGCCACGTGTGTGTCTCAGTCTTATAATTCCCCACCCTAGGTGTACGGATCACGAATTAGAGCGTGCATCCATGAATTGAGGGCAAATTCACGTTAAACATATTATTGAGTTGAGGGGTGTGGATTCATTTCAAAAGTGTGGGACTGCCATTTCGGCCAATCAATGGCTGATATGTTGATGTTCAACGAGTGAAGACTACTAGATAATTACACTCATGGATAGTGTCTGGTGTGGACTCCAAACTGAAGCGCTTTCCCTTGCAATTAACCACCTGTGCACCTTGTCTGCTTGCTAACTTATGGCAAAAGGCATAATTCATAGAGATTTGTTGGTATAAAAACAACTATGCTTGTGTATATAAATTCTTAGTAGAAATCCTGTGACTTAATTATTGAAATGCTTAGAAACATATACTTCTACTTGCGTAAAAGCATTCATCATGGTATGCTCTTGTGGCATTCTCGATTCCTTTCTCGGTCCCTTCTTTCTTGTTGTCATTTGCAGGTGTGATTCGGTAGTATACTCTACTAAACATGATCTGAATAAAACTGTACAAGTTGAGGAAAAATAGAGTTCTCTGCCCAGTTACTCAAGTTTTGTTTAACAAGCAGTAACGTCCATGACCAGTAGTTACCATAAACCTGTGTTACTCCTTGAGAACGATGAATCCAATTAAAATGCCATAGGGAAAGATTAGTAATTAAAGTGCGAGACTGTGAGCAAATAAAGGGTGTAATATTGAATCACATGTATGTCATCAGATTGATTCTGGTTCAATGATAAGAATGAAGGGTGCATAGTATTTTGTCCTCCAACATTTTATTATACGTTTTGAGGAATGTGAAGGCCCTTATTTGCAGGTTCAAGCTACAATTCTGTGAACCTTTGTATGATAAATTGATAATCAACCTTTTGAGTGTCATGCTTTCAACAACCGAAAGACGAGATCTTGACCTTTAGTGTGTCAAGAATGGAGAGATAAAATCTGGATTACAAGGACCCTTTATTCTGAAAAGGACTGCTAGAATGAGGGTCTTTGGCTTCTTCTTTTTTTTTTAATTTTGTTAATTTTTTTTTTTTAAATTCTGTCCTTATAGAACTCTCTTCCTCTTCTTAGTAATTTTTTTGAAATACTGACATTCAGCTTGCTATTCAGTTTTACATAACTGGGATCTACTAGCATTCACTTATCTCATTCATTATTTTGGGAAGATGTTTATAAGCCTTTTTTTATCTTGCAGTTAATATTTGACAAGTTAATCACTGCTATTGTCTTCTCGATTTCAGATATAACCCATATGTCCAAGCCAGAAGTAGGATAGATCAACTGAAGCGATTGGGACACAGTGTCGATAAGGTTTGGTGGCTTCCATATCTGTGCTTCTCCGCTGTCTGATGAAGAAAATTAAGAAGACATGTTTGTAAACATCTTTGTTCACAACCTGTTATTTTGCAGGTTGAATTTATCCTGATGGGAGGTACTTTCATGTCTTTGCCATCGGATTATCGGGATTATTTTATAAGGAATCTTCATGATGCTTTATCGGGGCACACTTCTGCTAATGTTGAAGAGGCAGTTTCCTACTCTGAGCACAGCGCTACAAAGTGTATTGGGATGACCATTGAAACGTGAGTGTACCAAACCTTAAGGATATTTTGAGTAATCTTTGGAACAGATCCCATTAAGAGTCTCTCTTATTAAAAACTTGTTACACTCAAATAAGATTAAAGTATTCAAATATGTGATGGATGTTTGTCTCTGCATTCTCTGCAAATATGAATTGCAAATGAAATCACTTTCAAGGTTTTGAGACAAGTATGTATCACAGCAGAGTTCTCGGTTCGTTTCTATCTCTCTCTCATTGAACTTCTCTTTCTCTTGTATGACCGGGTGTGGGTGTTCTAGATTCATTTACTTGTGAACCTTAACTGGCTTGGGTATTGATAGGAAGAAATGATGAGATAATCGCCGTACTTCTTAAAATGAGGGGGATAAACAGTCTTTCTGCCTTGTTACTTTTTTCGCTGGATGTTTTAGTTGATAAATATCTTGTTGCATCTAGTATTGGTTCAGATGCAAATATGTAAGCTTTTCCATTTTGATTTACGGTAGCTTAATTCTTTTGTATTGTAAAACTACTAGGAGGCCCGATTATTGCATTGGACCCCATTTGAGGCAGATGCTTTCTTATGGTTGTACACGGTTGGAGATTGGAGTTCAAAGTACGTATGAGGATGTGGCTCGTGACACAAATAGGGGCCACACAGTAGCTGCTGTAGCTGATTGCTTTAGCTTGGCAAAGGATGCTGGTTTCAAGGTTCTTTCCCGTCACATCTTTTACGATTGTCCTTGATTTGGATTCTCAATTTACCCGTCTATAGTTGCACCTTGGTTGTTTCGTCATAATAACTCATTACTTACCAGTTACCTCATTAGCACGGTGATAAACTCATATTGCTGTTGCATTGACGTGGTCATCAGCTCGAACTTCTGACTTTTTGGATATCATTCCTGAATAGGCCATGTTCTCTGTTTATTTAGTCACTATGAACTATAGTTCTTTGTGTCCCTCTAATCTAGCATAGTATTTTGTTTCATTGATTCACTTAATGCCATCTGAATGTCCTTCCTCTTGAAAACTATTGTTGTCGTCCTTGGTCCTATACTGTCCTATCATGCACTTTTCGTAGAATCTGTTCCATCATGTATTCTTTCCATGTTACTGATCGAATATTCAAATGGTATTGATTATAGGTTGTTGCTCATATGATGCCCGATCTTCCAAATGTTGGTGTTGAAAGGGACATGGAAAGTTTTAAGGAATTTTTCGAAAGCCCTTCATTCAGAGCAGACGGGCTTAAAATTTATCCGACTCTTGTCATCCGTGGAACTGGACTCTACGAGCTTTGGAAAACTGGCAGGTATATTACCAAATTTAGCTTCTTCTTTTTTTTCATTCTCAGTTGATTTTTCCTTTTCGGGGTCATGGGAAGTGATGCATTGCTAGAAGAATGATCTGGATTGATCTGTATGCATGTGCTCACAATTGAATGGTTGTCAGATGAGAGAAGTTGAATCATTAGTTAATGTCATGTCCAGGTATAGAAACTACCCACCTGAGCAGCTTGTGGACATTGTAGCTAGGATCCTAGCCATGGTACCCCCTTGGACACGTGTTTACAGAGTTCAGAGGGATATCCCTATGCCACTGGTTACTTCTGGGGTTGAGAAAGGAAATCTTCGCGAGTTAGCTTTAGCTCGGATGGATGATTTAGGCTTGAAATGCCGAGATGTTCGAACACGTGAAGCTGGAATCCAGGTGAGTGAACATTCTTGTTGTCATCTGGAGCTGCTATTCACTGTGGATTGCAATACAGCAATAAGTTTGAATGTTTTTGGTGAATTCTTCTGCGCCTTTAGGACATTCACCACCAAATAAAGCCAGAAGAAGTTGAACTCGTTCGACGTGATTATTCTGCAAATGAAGGCTGGGAAACTTTTCTTTCCTATGAAGATACACGCCAGGTACCTGTAATCTCTCTCTGAAGAATACCGGAAATAAAAAAAGAAAAGAATGCCCTTAAGAGTAACCTCTGTCCTGAGGGCACCAATGTGTGATGGTAGTGATACTGGAATTGTTTTATCTCAAACTGCTGCTGCATTGGCAAAGTGGGAGTTCCGATGCATTTCATATGCTGTGTTCTTTGTACTGTCATCTATATGTAACTGTTTCTATCGGACATTCATTATTCATTTCATATGCTGTGTTCTTTGTACTGTCATCTATATGTAACTGATCTATCGGACATTCATTATTCATATGTGTTGTCTTTGTTGTCAACAGAAGTGAGACGATAAACATGCCAATTTTAAACATGTGTTGCATTGCATGCGTTATATAAAACTTTCCTGCTTTGTTCATTGAGGTAGGTGACTGAGGTAATATCTCAGCATAAACGAGTTAGCATGTGGAACTTTCGAACAAAATGCGGGAATTAAGCAAGCATAAATGAGTTAGCATGTAGAAGTGGAACTTTCTAACAAAATGCTAGAATTAAGCAATCATTGCTGCCAGTATTCCTTGGCTTATTTGCGAGACATATATGGTTATTTTTCTTTCCAAAATGTGCTTTTATTAAGCTTAAATTAGTTATTGGTGTTCTGTATGATCTCTTAGCTGCCGAAACTTTGATAAATTTTCATTTGATTTATTCAAGTCAGCAATATGCTGTCTGCATCAAAATGTTGCGTCATTGCCTATCTGCCGATGAGGGATCATAAACCTGCAACTTATTGTAAATATTGGTTGATGTCATTGTTTTATGAACAAAGTTGTAGGGACAATTTGGGTTATATTGATTCAGAGACAACGTTCCTTTAAATCGCATTCTGTATTCGATATTTTTTGCAGTTGTACATAGCATGTGCTTTCTTTTGGATAAATCAAGTCTTGCTGTATGTTGTAGCATAATCCGTCTTATTCATCTGTATGCAGGACATTCTTGTTGGGTTACTGCGCTTACGAAAATGTGGGCGGAACGTAACTTGCCCAGAACTTGTTGGGAGGTGTTCTATCATTCGCGAACTCCATGTGTACGGGACTGCAGTTCCAGTTCATGGTCGGGAGGCTGATAAGCTGCAACACCAGGTGACTCTAAATTCCTTCTGCATTACGGTGAAAGTTAACCTAAACAAAGTGAACTTAATATTTTGTAGTCATGAAAGCACTTCACCCAAGTAACTGTGTGTTACACCTACGTGGATAGAAATCTTGGATTGAACAATTAAAGTCCCTACGGATGGTGAGAAGGGATGGGGAAGGAATAGAAATGAGAATCCCTCCCATGTTTGCATGAATCAAAGATGTGAAAATTGGTGAGAATGAATTTTTATTGATCCATTCTCACCATTTCTCACCCAAATGGTGAGGATACCCTAACCTTCCCTTTCTTGATATCCAAAGGGGCTGTTCAAATCCTGATACTTGCATTCATCCAGCACTTTTCAACATTTCTCTCTTCGATGTAGCTTTTAGATAGAAGTCATATTTCTTTGTTGTTGTTCTGTACCTCAAAGGGTTACGGCACGCTTCTAATGGAGGAGGCTGAGAGGATTGCTCGTAGGGAGCATAGATCAACAAAGATAGCTGTCATTTCAGGGGTAGGGACCCGTCACTATTACAGGAAATTGGGGTACGAGCTTGAAGGTCCTTACATGGTAAAAGGCCTAGTGTAAAGGGACCGATGGTCGATGCAACACAATTTTGTAATCTATGTTTTGTAGTTAAAGGGCTTGTTTTAAATGCAGATTATAATTATTTTCCATTTTGTATATTTAGACATTGTTTATGCCCTTTGCCTTTTTCCTGAATTTTCTTGTTCTTGCCAAATATGTATCATTGAACAAAACAAGATTTGATTGTTGACTTTATTTTAGGGTTGTGAACTGTCAAGAAAATGGTTGTCCCTTTACTAAAAAATCTTTCCCATTTCGGGGGGTGGTTATCCGGAATTTCTGTAGTGATATAGTTGATTCTTGGGCAGATTATAAGGTCAGATGTGAATTCGGAATCCTGTGACTGGTTCGCGTTGAGTATTGAGTCTAGAACAGGTTGGGAACGAAGTGAATGCATTTGATTATTGTGCATCGATCTTTTGATTAATGTGTTACCCTTTTATACTGTTTGAAGGCATACGGTGTTGGAACTAGAATCCACGGGCAGGCAGACCCTCTCTTGTTCCAGTTATATATGTTCGTTTCTTTTGCATTGAGACAGAAGAATAAGGATATTTGCAAATACATTGGAGTTTTGGCACACATTAATTTGATGACACGATTTGCCACTCTCGATCCATTTCGACGTAGAGACTAATAATTGGAGAGAGAAGATTTTGGTGTTTCAATAGATGATGGATGGATCCGAGTGACATTACGTAAATTTTCCAATGGACCTCCCACAGGAAATACTAATCAATCTCATACAGCATGACTTAAATAATATACGGATGAAATTTACTCCCCACCATTAAAGAAATGAGACTCGATGATTTGTCGGAGGCAATAGCGGACGAAAGGGGTCGCGGGACTTATTTTGAATACTACTCTTTTAATGTATATTTTCGTACATTTAAATTAATTTAGCGCTTTGATATCTTCAAAATCTTGCTAATTTTTACATTTTTTCATCAAAATTTAATTTATTAATGACATGTCCTCCACTTAAAATAAAATAATTTTGCGTTTAACCACTCTAACAAATTTCCGAGTTCCATCAGTTTCCAGCGAGTTGGAAAGGAAGTGAATCTTAAAAGGAGAGGTTCAGAAATTGCCTAGCTTTGACGCAGACTTCAGTTTGTAAACATCAAAGGAGAACCGACGTAACCACCCTGAAACTCTCTCTCTCTCTCTCTCTCTCTCTCTCTCTCACACACACACACACACACACACATACTATATCATCAACATCCAACCATGCTGAAAGCAACATTTACTCCTATTCTACATACCATTCCCGCCAAATCTAGACCTCCGAAACTATATCGTACAATCTCCAATGCAGTAGCACAAACCCCACCACCTGTTCGACAAAATGCCTCGCCCACCACCACCACCACAAACCCAGCGCACAAACACCCTCCTACCTCAGCTTACGTCCACCTCCCTTTCTGCCGCAAACGCTGCCACTACTGCGACTTCCCCATCGTCGCTCTCGGCTCCTCCCAACCCGAAACGAACGACATTGATGACCCTCGAATAGTCAATTATATCCAACTCCTATGCAGAGAAATCCAAGCAACGCAATCAGAATCCACCCACAACCCACCCCTTGAAACGGTCTTTTTCGGAGGGGGTACGCCTTCCCTGGTCCCACCAAGGTTTGTTTCATCAGTTCTTGACACGTTGGGTTTGAAATTCGGGTTGCGTTCGGATGCTGAGATATCTATGGAAATGGACCCTGGGACATTTGATGCAAAGAAAATGAAGGAGTTGATGGAGTTGGGCGTGAATAGGGTGTCATTGGGAGTTCAGGCATTTCAAGATGAGTTGCTCAAGTCTTGCGGGAGAGCTCATGGTGTAAAGGAGGTTCATGAGGCAATTGAGATTGTTGGGTCATGTGGGATTGGGAATTGGAGTATGGACCTCATATCCTCTCTGCCTCACCAAACAACAGAGATGTGGGAGGAGAGTTTGATGCTCGCGATCAAAGCTCAGCCTACCCATGTGTCTGTGTATGATTTGCAAGTGGAACAGGGCACCAAATTTGGAGGACTGTAAGTGCAATGGTAGTTACTATAACAGTTGAAGAAATAAAGTTTTTTTTTTTTAATTTTAATTTGGAATTTTGCGCTTGAGGGTTGATAGAGCATCTCGACCTGTAGTTGCCAACACGAAATTTAGCCCAACAATTCCAATCGGTTGCGATGGGAAGTGTGGCGTTTGGCACTACAACTCTCTCTCCAAATTTGCCAACAAGTATAGCTAACCTAGGGAGGTTGGTCTTGAATAAAATTTATCCTACACAAAGAAGGAAGAGAAAAAGATACCTTTTGAGCTTGGTTTCTAATTTTCTCTTGCCAAATTTTGCAATGGTAAGTGCTTTGCGAAGCAATGAATATGCTCTAAATGAGCCAAGTGGCCCAAGTCGAGCCTGATTAATGATTTTCAACTTCGGTCTGACTAATTAAAAGAGCTTCAACACGTGGTCAAGTTTGGCTGGTTTATCTTTCACGTGCATCTCGAACGAGTTTCAGTAAGCTTTGCTTGAGTAGCTTGGTGTTTTCCCTCATACATTTATTAGTTGATTAAGGTGAATTTGAGCCAAGCTCAACCTATAAACAAGCTCATACTTTTTAAGTTGTGCTTGTTTGAACCAAATAAGGGGCCTTATTGGAAGCTCCTTGTATATATATATATATATATATATATATATATATAGGATGAGGATCTTATAATGGCTCCCTTACATAAGCCTTATGGAAGGGATTTGTCGTTCGAGATTGAATTTCAATGATCCGAGACAATCCGAACCGTTATATATATATATATATATATACATATAGGAAGAAGATCCTATAGGGGCTCCCTTACATAGCTTATGTAAGGAATTTTTCGTTCGAGATTGAATTTCGACAATCTGAACCGTTAGATGCGTTTAGAATGTGTTTTTAAGGTCTAACGCAATGATTCGTAAAAAAAAAAATACCCGAAAGAGCTTGATCCAAGCATTTTTCGATAAAAACGTTATACATAGCGTTTTTTCAAAAACTGATTGGATCAAGCCCTACCGGGTTTTTGTTTTTTACGAATCCTCGCGTTGGACCTTAAAACCATGTTTTAAACACATCTTACGGTTCGGATTGTCTCGGATCATTGAAATTCAATTTCGAACGACAAATCCCTTACATAAGGCTTATGTAAGGGAACCCTTATAAGATCCTCCTCCTATATATATATATATATATATATATATATATATATATATATTTGCCTTCAAAGCTGGACTTGTGTACATAATGGTCCAATCTTGAACAAGTCTTTTGAGTAACTTGTTACAACCCTACTGATACTCGTGCATTTACAGGTACACACCAGGGGAGTTCCCTCTGCCGTCCGACATCCAATCGGCAGACTTCTACAAAATGGCTTCAAGTATGCTATCAAATGCTGGTTACAACCACTACGAAATCAGCAGTTACTCCAAGAGTAGCTTCGAGTGCAAGCACAACCTTACCTACTGGGAGAACAAACATTTCTATGGTTTTGGTCTTGGCTCTGCCAGCTTCCTTGGTGGCATTAGATTTTCAAGGCCAAAGAAGATGAAAGAGTATATGGGTTATGTGCAAAATTTGGAGGATGGGATTGTAGAGTGCCCCGAGGATAGTTGTCCCGATGCCAAGGACATGGCCATGGATGCTGTGATGCTGTCTTTTAGAACTGCCAGAGGTTTGGACTTGAAGTCCTTCGGAGAAACATTTGGTAGCTCGCTTGTTCACTCTCTTTGCAAGGCTTATAAACCCTATGTGGAAAGTGGACATGTGGTTTGTTTGGATAGGGATAGAAGGGTTGTAACAAAGGAACAGTTCTGCTCCTTGGTATCCGATGAGCATGAGATGAAAGAGACAGTGGCCTTTATTAGGCTAAGTGATCCAGATGGTTTCCTTCTATCCAATGAGTTGATAGCCCTTGCATTCAGAGTCATAGCTCCATGAACTGAAAATATAGAGATCTGTCCAAACTTTGAGATGGTGGAAGTGATTAGAGGTTTTGAGCCATGTCTGAGGCATTAGTGTCCTCAACAGTAAGAAAATGGGGAATTTAGTGTCCTCAACAGGAAGAACATCAACAGCGACAACAAAAAAACACTGCAATGCTAACGCGTTTGTTCAAGTGTAAAGTAACGATCTTGAAGCATGATTATTCTTGACGTCGTATGTGTTGTTTTCTTGATATGATTGTAACAAGAATAATGAAAACGTTTCGGTTTGCCTAAGATTGAATTTCAGGCAATAATGAACACTTCTTTGCCAACTGAACACAACCAATATTCAGCAGTTGTGGGTTTTGTTGTGTCAGAATTCAGATAGCACAACGAAATGCTCATCACAAATAGTCCACATTAGAGCCACTTGAGAAGCATAACCATGGTTGAGCATGGCCGTTTGAGATAAATCGTTACGCATTATGTAACTACGCTAACGACATAAAAGAGAGGACAAGAGAGGGAAAACCTATATTGGACGGCACTTAATGTCCAATCACAACTTAACGGAGGGAACAACAAATGCTTGTTGCGTTTTACAAGTCTTTCATCTTTCTACTAACAAAACCGATGATTTTGAGATGCCGGTACGTCATCTAATGTAAAAGATGTGATCAAATTCTAAGAATTTTGTCTTTGTATCCGATTCATTCAAAGATCAATAAAATTCTTGATCAAATTCTAAGAATTTTGTCTTTGTATCCGATTCATTCAAAGGTCAATAAAATTCTTGATCAAATTCTAAGAATTTTGTCTTTGTATCCGATTCATTCAAAAATCAATAAAATTCTTCTTCGCTGTTACAAAAACACTTGGGAAAGATGTGACCAAACTTTCCTTGAAAATCTACTGATGAGAGGCTTCCAGTGAATGCAGTTTCATGAGGGAATGTTTTGGAGGGTCCTTGAATCTGCACATAAAACCTCTAGTCAGATTCTGTCACCACCGCCTTGTCTTCAGGGCCGGCCTACGGGTTTTCAGTGCCCAAGGCCTAATCTAAAAATTGTGTCATCATTAGGAGTAAACACTTAGAATTTTTACAGTAACAATCACAATACGAGAAAGCAAAAATAATACTATAAAGTTCTACTAATCATTATATAAGAATACAAATTAAATACGAGTTAATTTATTAATTTGTAAGCAGGATGGACTTTTTTGTTAATTTGTTAATACATGATCAGTTGTAAAAATCAAGTTGTTGTGTGCTTTATTTTGAGCCTTTAGGCCAAATAGACTTTTTTTGTTTAGGCTTTTTTTAAAATCAGATTGGGCCATTTTTTGTTTTTCTTATTGGCTATAAAGACCCCTACTCAAGCCTAGTAAAAATTAGAGGGATTTACAGGCCGGTACAAAAAACTGGGGTTAATTCCCTCCAGCTCAGCCCAACTTCTAAAATTTCCCACAAAGGTAATTTCACAATTTTTTTCCAAAATTACCCCAGGAAATGACTCAATCCTTTTTCTACTCTTCCCTGACCGTTCGTTTCCACCCCAAACCCATTTATCCCTTTCCCCCTTCTTCTCCCTCTCACTACCCTAGAGAGAGAGAAACTCATCTTCACTTACACACACACAGAGAGAGAGAGAGAGAGAGAGAGAGAGAGAGAGAGAAAGGACTACCAAAGGGGAGTCCGGCGCATCTCAGCAGTTCGAGGGGGCTAGGATCACCGGATCGCGTCAAACCTTATTGAATCGAGCAAGTTCTTTGTCCTTACTGAAATTCAAAACTCGTTGAATCCATCTCCACTACCACGAAGCAAGTTCTTTATCCTTACTCAAATTCAAAACTCGTTGAATCCATCTCCAACAAATTCGCACTCCACGTCTTCGCCGGAAAGTCGCTCAGAGACCGGATCCAGAAATCATTGCATCTCATTCATTTTACTTGTAAGTCTAGTTTAGTTTACAACGAATTTTTTACAGTAAAAAATGGAGTCGACAGTCATGAACTTGCCTCCAATTTTTCAGATCTACAAATGCGCAGTGTTTTGTACAAAATTCGCAGGATCCTTTTTTACGGTGTGGTTGATCCGGGGAATGCTCTGTTTCTGTATGTTGGTTCACATCCTTCACAATTGGAACCAGCTTCGGGAAGATATGAAGTTGTGGTATCAAGTGCAAAGGCAAACTAAGATATTGACTGCAATCAGACAAAATGTTTCATACTCCCTCCATCCCTTTTTAAATGATCCATATGGGAATACGTGTAATTTTAAATCCCTAAAAAACATATTTCTCTATAAAATCTTTTAATTTTTTTAATACCCAAATTAAAGTGCTCATTGAGTACTTTAATTTGGTGCCAAAAAAAATTAAAAATGTTCTACGGAGGTGCCTTTTTTAACGTCCACAAAATACACGTTTCCCAAGCGGATCACTTAAAAAGGGACGGAGGGAGTATGTTTTTTAGTTCCTGTTTTGCGGTGATTGTTGGTGGTGTGATTGTTAGTATTAACACATTGTAGTTGGTGATTTCGTAACAAAATTCGCAGTGAATTTTCCGGCCGGAAAAGTCGCCGGCCGGAAAAAGTTCGCAGTGATTTTTATTCTCCTTTGTAGGCAGTATTTTTTTATAAATTCGCAGTGAATTTGTTTTTTGGTGCGAATTTTTAGTTGCCGGTGGAAGTAGGGATTTAATCTATTTTTTACAAATTCGCAGTGAAAAATGTTGGCAGAAATCGAATTTAGATCAGATCATACGTCAACAATTTAAATTTTCATAAGGATTCCTCTTTTTATTTAAAAATTCGCAGTTTTTTTAACAAATTCGCAATTATTTTTTTTACAAATTTGCAATTATTTTAGGATAGATGGCCAAACACTGTTGTTTTGTCTTCACTAATCTCATTTTTGTTTTAAAAAATACAAATTCGCAGTGAATTTTGCCGGCCGGAAAAGTCGCCGGCCGGAAGATTTAAAAGTTCGCAGGAGGCCGCCGGAAAAGTTCGCCGGCCGGAAGTGGATGGTGGATGAAGGTGGGGAGTGGGAGGTGGAGTAAAGAGTAAATTTGTGTTTGGAGGGTAGAAGGGTAATCTCATTAATGAGTTGTACATAGAGGTAATTAAAAGTTGATACTTACCTTAATGGGAATTAAAGACTAATTTTCTGTACCGGCCAGTAATTTTCTGTAAAAATTATTGGGGTACCTCTATTTTTGTAAGTTTTTTGGATGCCCAAGGACCAAATTTCTTGGGCCTTGGGGTTGGGCCGGCACTCAAGTCTTTCTCAAAATTGCCATTTTCAAGAGCTTGACTAACGCCACCCGATATGTGTGAGCTAGCCTTTGATTATTTGATATTCTCTTACTCTTATTTATTCTCCACAAAAGCTACCCTCTATGAGTGACTTGCCTTTGATTAATATGATCAATGATTTGATATTCTTGATTTGTGTAAAAAAAAACAAAAGAGAGCTTGACGAAAAAAAGAAAGAAAAATTGGGCCATTACACACCGAATTCATTTGCACTCTGACCTTCACGTTAACTGCAATTACAAAAACTAATTCAATAACTGTTACAATGCATTAGTTTTTTTTTTTTTTGGGGGGGGGGAGAGAGAAAATTCCATTACTAACAGCGGTAGTCTACAGCGTATAAGAAAACTGAAAAAGACATAAAACACACAATAAAGACAGATAATCAACCGAAACAAAAGAAAGATATAGTCAGCGAGAAAAAGTTCCGGAAGTCAAACTGTCAGAAAACTGCATGCTTGATATCTATAATGAGCTAACACTGTAGCTCCATATTGATGAATCCTCCAAACAGGAATTCACTGACCGATACAACCAAATGTCTTATACAAACCAAAGTCTGAAGCACGTAAGGCGAGAGCTCTGCAGCACGGGTAGATATCATGTAAATAGATGGCCAAGGCCAACTACAAAGCTCTAAATATCGGTAGAGAAAGTGGCAGAAAAGATACAATCGTGGAACATGGAATGTGCTGTTGATAACCCAGCAGAGAAGAGCCTCCATAGCTAAATCTTACCTAAAATATCTGTTGAAGCAACCCGCTTCCAAACACCCAAGCACCAGACCCCAGACCAGTGTGAAACCCAAAAGCCATGAAACCAAACCCAAGAAGAGAAAATATCTATTGAAAGTCTTTCATACATCTTTTGAGTCAAGTCTTTCATATTCCCTCCGTTCCATATTAATAGTCCGGTTCGGTCTTCAATGCAATTTTTAAATTGTTCTTATCTTTCTATCTACAATATTTGGAAGATTATAAAAACTTTGTACTATAATATATAGACTATAATTGAGATCTATCATATAAAATCTATATTTCCCATAATATTCATTATAGATTGAATAAAATTGACAATTTATAAATTGCATGGGAGACCGAACCGGACTATTAATGTAGAATGGAGGGAGTATGAGAGAGTACGAAACATATGTTGGTTTGTAGACCCATTAATTATTGTAGTGTTGTTTTGGTGGAATTCGACATATGTTGGTTCGCCAGATCCATTAATTATAGAGTTAATTTGGTAGGATTCGATCATTTTATCCTGGGAGATAGATATTTAATCAAATTATGATATTGAGGGTGAATCTGTCTTAAGGACAGTGTGTGAAAGCTAGCTTTGATATTTTTTCATGCAATCCTCATACTGTGCTCGCGCACTTAATCTTCGCAATCCCAAATTTTAATAGCTTGAGATGTGTTTCAAAGACCCATCCATGCTTGCGCTCCCACTCTCGCATCCCCTCATGCACACCGCGTGAATTATATGACTTTGCTCTTGTTAAGACTGGTGGTGGAAATGTGGTGAAATGATCAAGAATGAACATGTGAACGAAATATGGAAGAAGAAGAAGAAGAAATGATGAGTTCTTTGATTAAGGACTGAAAAACAAATGGATTACAAGTGAAAGGGAACTCTCGTCCCTACTAACAAATTGTCAATGCCACTCACAGTGGCGTAGCCAGGAATGGCGGTTAGTGGGGGCACCAAGGACAGAACGAGAAATCTAATATGAACTTGCTTTATTAAAAACACTAGCAAAAAAATCCCACATTATAGTTAACAACGTTTCCATACAAAATACATACAAAACTATCATAGCCACGAACAAAAGTTACTAAAGTTAAGCTTTACAATAGACCACGACGATTTTTCATGTTTTGAAAGCTTTGCATGATATCTTCATTGTCAATGCTTTCAAACTCTATATATGCAATCATGCTATCACTCGTCCATTGATCACCCATTTGGTTAGGCCACTGATTCTTCACATAATTCATAGCTGAAAACGCTCTTTCGACTGTAGCAGTTGCAACTGATAAAATTAATGCCAAAACTAGAAGCAAAAAAATCAATGGATAAACTCGGTGTCTTCCAATTTCTACCATTTTCTGTGCAAGATCACCAATTCTATACAAAGTGGAGAACTCAATGCTAGTGCGCATATCAACAATGTAATTATCAAGTTGATCATCGAGTATTATGAGTTCCATGGAAGAAAAATCTTTTAGATACAATTCGGCCATGTGGATCAATTTTTCCTTGTCAAAACAAGAGAATGAGTTAGATGGATTCAAACATGCCACACACAAAAGCAACTCCGTAGTCGACTCCGGGAAACGAGCATTAAGTTCGTGAAGTTGCATATCAATAACGGAGTAGAATATCTCAACGCGAAAGTGATGCAAGTTTGTCACCTTATGAGCTTTGCGCCTTTTCCCCCCTCGAGGTACAAACAAATCATCCATGTTAGGAACACTGATTTCATTTTTTTCACAAAAAGCGGATGAAGCATTCAATAGAGAGATCCAACCACTTTCCCTCATTGTTTGGAGCCGCCTTTTTGACAATTGAACTAGAGCCATGGCATTAACAATATCTTGATCTTTCCTTTGTAGAGCTTGTGATAAGTCACTGGTAACTCCCAATATGGTTCTCATCAAATGAAGATGCAAGATGAATTCAAAGGATTGAATTGACTCCAACAAAGAAGTTGCTTCTAATCTTTGCTCTCCATTTGTACCATCCTCCTCAATAATTTCAAGCACATCAATCACCGATGCATACATACCCATTAAGCTAACCAAAGAACCATAATGGGAGCTCCAACGTGTATCCCCAGGGCGCTTGACACTAGTTTCCTAGTTCAACCCTCGTCCACTCGAAAGCTCTCCAAGAATAATCGCTTCAGCAACTTTTTCTGCTTGTTTCTCCCTCACAAGGTCTCGCCGCTTGCATGATGCTCCAACAACATTCACAACCTTAGTGACCAACTGAAAGAGATATGCACTATGGTCATCGTTCTTCGCCACAGCTACAAGAGCTAATTGTAATTGGTGCGCAAAACAATGAACATAATATGCAGAAGGATTCTCTTTAAGTATGATTGCTTTAAGACCATTCAGATCGCCTTGCATATTGCTAGCTCCATCATCATCTTTTTCCCAAATGCTTTTGTCGGAAAATTATGGTTACGAGGTTGGCAAGGACCTTTCGTTAAATATGCCCTACGGAGTTGGTCTCGATCATTTGGATTGCAATCCATAATCGAAGCACGTAGCCCTGGATCTGCTGTAATTTCTTTCAAATTGAATTCCACTTGGACCACTTCCACAGAACTTTGCTTGGGGGGAGAAGAATTGAGTTCATCCTCTTTTGGAGAATCAAGGATTTCATCAATTCTCGGCTTTGTTTTATAGAATCTCTTCATATCTGATTAAAAAAAAAAAAAAAAAGCACAAAGCATTGATAAAAACATTGATAAGCACAAAACATCAATTCCCAATTGTCGATTGAAGACTTGAAGTATTGGTGCCGTCCTTGCAAGTTGCAATTAAGGACTTTTTAAAAAATTGCCCTTAGTTTAAGAAACGGCATTGATAAGTTAGTTAGATATGCAACTGATGCTGCTCCTTTACTCTATTTCACAAGAATCACAACAACATAATTTCATGTTGGATTGTTTATCCTCTTAAGGTGTGATATACAACTTTAAGGAACTCATGTTTTCTCAAACACAATGAGTGCTTCAATAGATACAACCAGAACAAAAATGGTGCTTTTAGCTATCACCATGGAATTGGTGGCGAAACTTAACTAGAAAATATAAAGGAATAACAATAGGGAACAGAAATTAGAAGATTAACCATACTTCGAGAAGCACACCATAAGTTCACAGAAGAACATCTGGAATTGCTATTTTAGGGTTTTTCAAAGTAACACCAGAGATTTACCTTATCGTTTGGTGTAATCGATCGTGATCCTTAGGGTTTCGAAGGGATGAGATTCATGAAGAACCAGAGTGGGAGCAGACTGATCGATTAAGCACAGAACCGATTGGCGATTGCATCACAAAGTTTCCTCCGTTCTTCGTCTTTTTGAGCGTACACCGTTTCTGTTTTTCTTTTTACTCCTGGGTTCCTTTTTGCAAAGCAATAGACGTCTAATATTTTATATATATATATATATCCAAAATTCCAGTGTGGGCCCGTGCCCACACTGGTCCTTTACTGTCTCCGCCGCTGGCCACTCACTCCCTTTCGATCAGAATTTCCCTACTTAACCCCCCATTTCTGTAACAACTTTTAACAACTTTATCACCACTTTTCCCGCCCATTCTACTTCCTAGCTTTGCTAAGCAACTAGTGATTAAAACAGAAAAAACAGAATCTCTTTGGGACTATCACTCTTGCAATGGGTTGTATTTAGCAAAATAGTATGTAATATTGAAATGATTTGGAACACTAGTGCTGTGCTCCAAGATTATTGAATGATTATTAAATTTTAGCCGTTGAATGTCTACGAGTTTATATGAGCTCTCAAGTTTTTCCACTGTGGTTCTTAGAACCTTTGTTTCCCTCTCCCACAACATGATTTTCAGTGAGTTTTCTCCTTAATTATTAGTCACATCCCTCTATTTATTTCTTTTAGCTGATAGTTAATCCGTAAATACGAGATTGTTTCCCTCTACGTCCACCCAATTACCAGGTTTGGAGGATGGGATAGGATTGTGAATCCTGTGGGACCTCTAATACCTTGTTTGGTATTGCAAAAAATGGAAGGATTGCTAATACCATGGGATTGTGAATCCCGCAAAAGCATGGGATTACCCATCCCAAGGAAATTGGCAAAAAAAAAAAGTTCCAAATGGCAAAAAAATTGAAACAAATTATTGGTCAAATGGTTCCAAATGAAATCTGAAAAAAAAAAATACTTGGTGATGAAAATTGACCAAAAAAATGCTTGGTGACGAAATGGCTCCATTTGAAATTTGAAAAAAAAAATTGACAAAAAAAAAAAAAAAAAGTGCCTTTGGAATAGTAGTTGGAAATCTGGGGAAAAATATTCTCCATTTGAAATCTGAAAAAAAAAATGCTTCCAGATGAATATGTAATATGGTCAAATGGTTATTAAATTTGGCCAAGTGCAATTCATGGTTTACCCGATGAAAACATCGTGTTTCCATGTAAGGGTAGAATTAGAAACAAATTATTTTAACCCAATCCTATTCTGACAAAACAAACATGTTATTAGTAATCCCATGACCTAATCCTATGCAAAACAAACATGAGGGAAGGATTCATCTCCTCATTAATGATCCCACCTCATTACCAATCCCTCCAAAATGAAACCTCGTATCAAACATGGCCTTAATACACTAGTTTTATACTCTCTTTGTCCCAAATTAATGTTGGTCTTTTTTGAATTTTAATGTAATTTTTGAACTGTTCATATCTTTTAATCTATAACATACTCCCTCCGTCCCAATTTGTTTGCTCACTACGAAACTACGTGCAATTTTCAAACTAAAAAATAATGTACTTGCAAAAATAATTTTCTGATCAATATGGATCTTGTTTGATAGATCTCATTCAAAACTTTAATACGGTGCAAAAAAAATTCAAAAATTATTTTGATAAATACATTAATTTTTAGTTTGAAAATTACACGTAGTTTCGTAGTGAGCAAACAAATTGGGACAGAGGGAGTATTTTATATTACACATGAAACCCCATCTCCATTTTTATCCTCATCAATAATCTCATTTTAAATAATCCTTGGAAAAAAGTCAAAAACGATCCTCACAATCAAACATGCCCGGAGCTCAAATAAACTCGATCGTAACATCCAACGGCTGAAATTTAGCCGCGGTCACCGTTTTGTTTTATTCTCTTGTGTGTCTAATTTCGAATGCTGTCCAAGTCAATGAGAAGTCAACCCGTAAAAAGGAAGAACTCTAGGGGCATTTTGATAATTGCGGTTGCTTGCTGCTCAGGATAAACATTGTTGCTCTCAGGCTTTTTCTTTCATGGTTGTAGAGTGAAAGAGTAAGAGAGAGAGTGAGTGCGGCAACCTCCATTTCTGCCCAGTTTTTCTTCTCTTCTCCTCTTTGCTCAAGTTTTCTAGATCAAATCGTAGTGAGCTGGTAATGATCTCTCACCTGAGCAGAGAGGAGAAGAGAAGAAAAACTGGGCAGAAATGGTGGTTGCCGCACTCACTCTCTCTCTTACTCTCTCACTCTACAACCATGAAAGAAAAAGCCCGAGAGCAACAATGTTTATCCTGAGCAGCAAGCAACCGCAATTATCAAAATGCCCCTAGAGTTCTTCCTTTTTTACGGGTTGACTTGTCGTTGACTTGGACAGCATTTGAAATTAGACACACAAGAGAATAAAACAAAACGGTGACCGCGGCTAAATTTCAGCCGTTGGATGTTACGATCGAGTTTATTTGAGTTCCGGGCATGTTTGATTGTGAGGATCGTTTTTGACTTTTTTCCAAGGATTATTAAAAATGAGATTATTGATGAGGATAAAAATGGAGATGGGGTTTCATGTGTAATATAAAATATGTTAAAGATTAAAAGATATGAACAGTTCAAAAATTACATTAAAATTCAAAAAAGACCAACATTAATTTGGGATAAAGTAGCATACCCTGGAACAACACCACAAAAAAACCACAAACCAACACCAGCAAAAACGAAGACCGAACTAGAACAAAAACAACCTACTAAGACAGCAACAGTAGAAACAAGTGCCCTGACCAGCACTAGCACAAACAGAACAGAGGGAAACAAGACAAACAACAAGACCAGTAGCAGTCTTACAACAGTCGACAAACAACCTAGGCCTTATTCCCCAGAAAAGTTAGACGAAACATTCCACACCAAACACAAGTGCTTGTTAATGGTTGAACTTCTGATATTCCTTTAGATACATTATTTCTCCTTAACAACTGCTCCCATACTTGAGGCGGCAAATGCCAAGCAAAGAATAAGTGATCATGACTTTCAATTCCATCAACACAAAGAACAAAGCATAATCTATCATCAACTATCACTTCCTAAGATTGCATCATATCTTTTGTGGAAATCCTCCCCCAAGTAGCCATCCATTGGATGATAGCCCAACTTGATTCCTTGAACCAAAGTTACCAAACAGACCGATACAAAAAGACTTCAGGTACATGCTGCCTAAGAGCCTGCCATGTGACTTTATAGAAAAAGACCCCTATGAATAAAGAGATGAGTTGTATTAGGCAAGTATTAGAAATGCTATCCACAATTTCTATTATCACAGGATTCCTTCTTCTATTCCAGCGCCAGGAATTTGTCCTAATGACAGAGGGCAAAAGTGGTTAAAGGTTTGGAACATCGTCAGACCCTATGACCGATATGCAAGAAGACAGACACTCTGTAGGTGAGGTTAGGGAGCAGTGTTTGGTCTATAAGCATTCCAGCTGGCAGTTCATGTACATAATTGGGGATGGGCTTCTCCCTTCTTTTGGCTTCATCATTAGCACCCACTAGGCACACAGTACAAGAGATTTGCAGATGGCAACGTCCATCCCCTTGGCAGATCATTGCAGTCTAGAGTTTGGTCAATTGTACACCATGGAAGATGGGGAATTTGTAGCTTTTCATGGAAAGCATTGCAGAGTGCAGTGTTTAGTAGTCTATACCAGCTGAATGTTGTGCGAGTGCAGTGTTTTTCATGGTTTTAGGGTTGTCGGTACAGGTAGTTAGGATGCACTATCCCATGCCTAATTGTTGCTAGTTTACCCTGGTTTTTTATTTCCGATATGACCCTTAGAACCTGTAAGGTTTCTGGTTTTGGGTTAATGAAGTAACTTACCCAACTAATAGTAACATAGTTATAACAATAACAACATAATCATTCCAAATAGTACGAGTACCTGGCTCGGGCCGACGAGTTTGTTGTACAACTGAATCTCTTCCGGGGTCATTTTGCGATATGGGAAGTATTCATCCTGATCCTCAATCTTCACGTTGTCCTTAAAAAAGGGAAATAATCCGGCGTCCGCCAACTTCGGCCTGTCACCATCATCATCATCATCTTCTTCTCCTTCTTCTTCTTTGAGTTCTTCGCCTCCATCCGAGTTCTTAGGGAAACAATCATCGATTCCGTCTCCGTCCAATTTAGGCTTTTTCGGCTCTGGTGGTAGTTGTTCTTGTTCTGGCATCAATATTCGCAGCCATCTCTCTCTCTCTCTCCGGAAACCTATAATTTGGCCTCACTACTGCACGAAGCCCGCTAATTATTTTTCCCTTTGTCCAAATTGCACTGACACTCACTAACTTATTGTCTTGTGTCACTGCGATCCCCTCAGTTTCAGAAGTGGCAACAACACACTTACAGTCCGTTTGGATGACGTATTAGTTTTGGAGGGATTAAATAGTAAGGGGATTAAATAAGAATGGTGGACCCACATTGATGTAATTGTTAAGAAGAGGAGATTAAATAGTGCATGATTTAGATGAGGAATAAAAAAAGGGATAAGAATGGTGAATTTGTAAAATCATGTCAAAAGACATATTTGCCCTTTCATATGCCCGTATTAGATTATGAATAAAATCAATTATATAATTCACATGAGTAACCTACTTTGCTTCCATAGAAAACCAAAGACACCATTTTTTCTCCCTAAGTCGATTCCGCGTTGGATGAGTCTAATTCAATGTTGAAATTGAATCAAGATGCTTAAGACAGGCCTTTGTTTTTTTTTTTTTTTTTTGGTGCAACGGAAGTTTAAAAACTACGAAACGAGAGTCAAAGATCCAGAGTTAAAGATCCAGAGTTATTACAAACGAGATACTAATCTCTGGTTTAACTAACAATAGTGATACATGTACAACAAAAAATATCCAACTCTACTCCAACACACTCACATGATATGTGGAGTCCACACACACTTGCGTGTGAAATGTGTGTGGGCTCCACACACCATGTGAGTGTGTTGGAGCCGAGTTGGACACTTTTGCTGTACACTTATCATTTTTGTTTAACTAATGGGTTTCGCATATATATAGGGTATTTTAAGGTTTATTTGAATATCGGAACGGAAACATAACTCCTAAAAAGAGATGTGAAATAGATGGGCAATTCAGAAATTTAAGCCAATATGTATGGTAGTTTGGTCAACGTAAACAAAAGAACGAGGCTGAAAATGCAAAAACAAGGTCGAGAGTCAAGCTGCTTGTGTAGCGTTCGTAGCAGAAGAGAGAGAGAGAGGGAGGAGAGAGAGAGCAATGGCCAAATTGTTTCTCTTTCTTTTGCTTTCCCTACGAGCGACGATTGGGGTCTTCTCAACTTCTTTGCATCATACACAGGGAAATCAGCTCTCTCTCTCTCTCTCTCTCTCTCTCTCTATATATATATATATATATTATATGTGGTGTATGTACTGAAGAATAAAACGAATTGGGTGATTGATATTACTATTGCATATCAAGTGAATCAGAGATGGGATCTGAGGAGAATTGGAATTTAGTCCGTAATGACCACAATTGTGCTACCCAGTGAAATATGAAAGTTTTTGGGTACTTGATCCACTGATTTTATTTTGAGATTTCTCATCCCTTGATCTTATTTACTGTTTGGTTGCTAAGAAAACTGAGAAAAGGAATAGAAAGTAGATGTTGAATTTTGTGCTTTAAGGCCATATATTTTTGGTAATTGCTTTGTGGCCATGTTTGATTGGACTAATATCGAGGGAATATGTAATTCAAACTGGGTTAGTAATCACACAGGACTTACAGTAAGGAGATTGTCATTACCACATCCTCAAGTATTGCATATCGTATATTTTGGAGGACCAGTTGGTCCAATGGATATGTAATTGGAGTTCAATGCAAGAATTAACCTCCAAGTGGATTTGTAATCCAATCCATCTTCATCCAATTAAAAAGTGCGGTTAATCGAGTATAAAACATGAGATGTTTTGGCCTGCAAAATATTCTTGCCGAGCAAATGAGGAACTAGCTCTCACTCAGTCAGCCATGTGGTGTAATTTTTCCCAGCTTCTCAGCTGCTCCCATAGGGCAATGGATAGCTTGATTTGGAATCACTTGTTCCCCCGTCCAGTAGGATTTTGACTTTCACGTTCTCCCAGTCTTCATCGCACGTCAATCTTTTTGCAAATCTTTCCAGGAGAGATCATGTCTAATTTAGTTTAAAACGGCCTCTATTGGTCTTCGCTAGTTTAGTGAACCTTTGGTTCACCATGGTGACATGGTCCTTCCTTTTAATATTGTATGTATGTTAATTTAAGTCCATGATTTGGGGATATTAATCGCTCTGATGTACATATGGGAACATTGCACCTGGTATATGAACTATTGTGTCATTTTAACATGATAAAGACAAGTTGCTTTTGCTTTGCTGCAGGACGCAGAGGGGTACACCACTAAAAGGTAAATTACCATCCTTGGATTAGACTAACATCTTACGGTCACCATATTACTTATGAATAAGGTTTACCCCTAGCTGCCAGAAATCGGTACATTTCTGCTTGATTATGCTGTCTTTTATGTCAGTTTTCCTAACTGTTGGCTATTGATCTTACTGAAAACTGGTATCTAGAGCACTTAACCAGGAAGACCAGCATACTCATGAAATTCATTGTTCTAGAGAAAGAAGTAGAGCAGCTTGGAAAATAATTGAGGAGGTACTATAAGATATAGAGATTTTTCTTTACATGGACTGGCTTCTTTGATTAACATTGAGGGCGTTCACGTTTACATTGTCATTGCAGTATTTGATGCCTTTTGTGGAACAAGAGAAGTATCAGATTTCAAAGAAGTGTAGACTTCATCCTGAGAATGATGTCTTTAGAGATCAGGAGGAGAACAAGATTCATGTTGATTTTAACGAATGGCGGTGTGGATACTGTAAGAAAATCTTCCGAGCAGAGAAATTTCTTGATCAACATTTTGACAACAGACACTACAATCTCCTAAATGTTGTATGTGGACCCTGTTTCCTTGTTCTTGTTGATCATCCAAAATACTTTTTCTATTTTAGTTGCGGCTTTGTCTCTATTGTTGTGTCATAAGGGAGCACTTCTTGTCTTCTGCCGTATTGTTCCGCTCTTACTCATGATCCGATGGTCATTGACGCAAATGCTCACATTTGTCGTTGTTTTGTAGTTTGTTCTATTCTAAAAGGCACTCGCACGTTTAAGTTTTAAGACGGTTTTGTGTCCTGCCAGACACTTTGTTGGACACAGACACGACACAGCTTGTCAGACACTCCCTCATCTGTTGGTCCCTCCTCATATAAACAATATGTTCATAGAAGGCGTTAGTTTATGTGTGTTTATCTCTTCATAAGTTAGATGACGTATATGACTTAAGATATGTGAAGATATTGAATAATATTCTCTTGGTAATTTATGTTTAGGTAATTAGTTTTGATAGAATTTGCGAGTGGTATATTGCCTTTTAAGTTATCAAATAGATGATTCTTTGAAGTTCAATTTGTATTACATTGTACTTTTTTTTTTTATCTATTTATAAAATTCATAATCCTACAATGAGATTTATAATTTGCCCATTGCAAGTCTTGTGCTGCATTTGTGAATCTTCATGTCTGCATGTCTTTGCCATTTCCATGTTGTGTTGCCAATCAAAACAGAATCAAAATAGTGTCATAATCACGATAGACCAGAGTTTCCATAGGCGAAAGCACAAGGAAAGGTGGTGACCTCTTATGGGGCAAAGCGCTAGCCTTTGGAATTGTATCTTCATTCATAAACATTTAAGAATTAAAATACCATAAAAAGAGGGGATAAATTTTGCACATACAAAGGTGTCTTACTAAAAAAAAGAGGATGGTGAACAGAATTTTTTTAAAAAAAAAGCATGTCAAGGCTTAAACATATTGCATGAATGGGTCCAAACTTTAGAAGCAGTCTAAGTCGTCTCGCATATACACAGAAACCCGTCGTCTTCGCCCCCAGAACTTATAATGAACCGAATCTTCACATAGCAAAGAAAAGAACCGACTCTTCCTAGGCGTTCGCCTCCGTCTTCTGGGTGAAAAGGCGAGAAAAGTGTACAGGCCCATACGCCTCCCAAGGATGGGTGGTTTGCCTTTGTAGTTGACCACTTAAAAATCAATGCCCAAGATCGTTTTCGCTGTGCCTCGCCTTGAGACGAGCCCTGGAATTGCCTTTGAAAACATTGCGATGGACTTAGTATGTTTCGATGAGTACTTGTGTAAAAAGGTGCATTAACTATGTACATGGGATTGTTTCCCCCTAACACAAAGTCTCATTCCTGATCGAACAGTCATACAAGGAGTCTCGTTACCTGTAGATGCTTGAATGTTGTATTTGTAGGGGAGCCAAAAAAAAATGCACCGAGTCTTAATATGAAGCATATCCTTTACCATGCCATTTACATTCCATGTTGTGTCTGTAACCTTTGACAATGCGGGCTTCTTTTTTCTAGTTGCGTTATTGCTTATGGTGATATTATTTAAACTCTGATGATATATAATTCTGCCAACTAATAAATTAGATATGAATCCAGAGTGAAAGCAAGTGCTTAGCAGATTTATGTGGGGCGTTGCATTGTGACTTTACAATGGATTCTAAGTCAAAGGTTTATAAAAGCAAATGCAATCCGGCTGCAGCTGCAAGAAATCACCATTTGTGTGAGGTTGTTTTTTTGTTTGAACAATTTATCTTTTTGATTGTTAATTGCAAGTTTGTAATTTTTGTGTGTATTTATATCAAGTGTTCTCGTTGCAGAGTATTGCTGATAGTTGTTTTCCTGTTAGTCAGAGTCCCTCAGCAAATCGTCTTCATGGTATTATTTATGTTTCGAGAAGAAATGCTTTCCACTTTTTTTCTTCTTCTTGTTCTAGTGGTTACCTACACTAAGTCCTTGTGATTGTAATGGTAGAACTGTTCCTGCGGCAATTTTGTGATGCGCACACTTGCTCAGGAGGAAGAAAACCTTTTCCAAAGGGTAAAAAGGTAAATCCTTTGGTCTTGAGTAGTTTGTGTACTGTTGGTAAAGCGTTAAATTCATTTCAAGATTCGTGAAGTTACTTCTGTGAATACAGGGATAGTTTTCAGTTCTCTGCGACTCTGGAAAGCTATTTGCCCTGCACAAGGGGTTGTAATATGCTTTGCAAGACATTTAAGCTATCTTATCCTTTTGACTGTATAAGAAATTTTTTATTGAACGAGTTCAATATTCAAGTTTATTTTGACTCCAAATGGAAGAATCTGTACTTTTTTCCACTCCAGAGGGGTTTGTACTTGGAATTTTCCGAGGATTTCAGGACATACATGTCTCATAACCGCTATTGCAGCCAGTCTGTTCTTGATCTTTGCTTCTCTCTTACTTTATTTCCATTCATTTGGTATTTACTTCCACTCATTTGTTGAATTGTTTACTCTTTGCAGAAGCACACTAGCATTTTCTACTTGGCTATTTCAATATTGACCTTGATGCTGCTCCCGATCTTCTATCTAATTGTTTGTTTGCACCAAAGGTGCCATTCTAACCTCTTACATTACAGCATCTTCCAATTGTTTAGATTGAATTAGTGATGATTTTCACTGTTATGTGCAGAGAAACAAGAAAAGGAACCCAAGAGTTGAAGCGCATCTCACAACTTGGACGAAAATCGAAGCCTTCATAGTTGGTAAACTTAAAACTTACCTGAAGAATTTCTTCTATAGGCTGCCAGAATTCATGAAATGTGCAGTGAGCTTTGCTGACAGAATTAGCTTCTAACGAGTGACTCTCTTGGTCGTGGCCATCACGCTGTAGTACTATGGCTTTACCATCCACTAGGTGGTTCTTCTTTTCATCCTTTATGGGGTTTAGTTAAAACAGTTTCAAAACGGATTTCAGATGGGTCAAACCCCAGCTTCGATTTTATTCGGTGTGTTATGGTGCCATATTTCTTTCTTTGTAAGTCAAGATTTTGGAATTGCCAATTTGGAGAGAGATCAAGGGTGGAAGAGTGCATTAAAAAGTCAACTTACAATATTTTTTTTTTGATCCCCTTTGTACCTTATCCATCTCTTATTCCGTCACATTGCTTATTCACCCAAAACCTTATTCAGGCTAACAAAATGGCCGAAACAGAATAGGCGCATGATTAATATCATGGCCAACTTTGATTGTCTGAGACTTGAGGGAACTTCTGTAATGAAGATATGAGAAATAAAGATGGCTAGCTACTAAATGAAGACAGTCCTACAAAAGCAATGCCATAAATAGATTGAAACAAAGGAAAGAACTCGATCGGATAAAATAGTCGAAGTTATTAACTAACCACACACTTTAGTACTAACAATTAGCTTTTGCAATTTATAAGCTTAATATCTCTCACTCACACTAGCAAGTAGCAAGGATATGGTTACCAATATTTGGCTTGCACCACTCCTTCATTCATGAGAATGTTGGAACCAATCTAGGTTGAACCCAGGCGCAGTTCAGCGGTTGTGTTGTATCACAAAGCTTAAGATCTCCACAACTCAAATGGTCATTCTGATCGAAGGACTGGAACTCGCCACTTTCCAGAGAATAAAACAAGTTATTGGCCTTTGTTTTGGTGAAGAAAGGGAAATAGATCTTGTTACTCATGGTTTCTTCCTTTGCTTTCACAGCCAAAGATGTTGTTTCACTAACAAACACCATAAGATGCCCCAAACTTGACAATTCCACCCATTTACTCCCCAAGTTATCTAGCTTGTAGACACGAACCCATTCTCCCGAATTACCCACAAAAACTGATAAGAGCGGCCCTTCTTCATCAACTGAAACCAAAAAACTTCGACACAGAGTCGAAGGAAGAATCAACAACTGCTGGTCATTGCACCAAATCATCCGGGAAAATTGACCCGACCGTTTTAGTTTGAAAATTCCCAATCGTCCATCCTGGCCTAAGCAATAAAATGATCCATGATAATAAACTGGACTGATCCATGATGCAAGAAATGGTATTCCCATGTCACACACAAATTTCTCAACCCACGTCTTCATACCCGAGCGAAGGTAGTAAATGCTAGTAGACCAAGGAGTTAAACTTCCGAAGCCAAATATCACCCAGTTCTCTGAATGGAATGGTGAAGTAGAGACACAAATGCCGCTCAGGTAAGAGTTTTCGGGCATGTCAGGAAGTTGAATCCTCTTGTTAGTGAATGGCTCGAAAACAAATATGGATCGTTCACCTTGAGAAACGAGAAGGTAGTCATCCTTTGCAAAACGGATCACACAATCTGGTGATAATTCAGCAGTAAATTAAACTTCCGAAGCCAATTCTTTGCATGGGAGTAGTTTGACACATTACAAGGACGACGGACCAAAGGGCGGGTTAGTCCGGGCAACCGTCCTATTCAAGTTTTAAAATTCTTTTATTCATATAATCATAATTTCCCCAACATTTGACAAGTATATAGGTTCACCTGCACCCAACAAAATTTTGTTTAGTTTTCACCCAACCCACGCTTAAATCCTGAGTTCGTCCATGACACGTCGTAAACCCACACTTAAATCCCGAGTTCGTCCATGACACGTCGTACTACAATTCCAACTACTCCTACTTGAGTTATGATTTGAGTTTTCGTACTTGAAATTTGAAATTTAATCTGCGCTCCAAAAGAATCTCATATCACAGTGTGCGGAGTCTACCTTGCAAATTTCTGTTGTGGAGAAATTAATAGGTAATTGATATTCACACCCCCTAAATTATTATTCACACTTTGTTTTTGTTTTTTAGTGATATTTTTACACATGAAAATTTGACTAGCAAACAAAAAAGGGAGTGAATAACAATTTGGGGTGCGGAAAACGCTTCCCCAACTAATACGTGTTGGCTTTACAAGAATTATTCCTGTTCAAGCACATCCGTGTGTTCTCTAATTACGAAAATTAGTTATCTGACTTCCCTTGGTTTCAGTTAAGAATTTGGTGCATTGGTTGCATGGCTGTCAACCATGGGAAATTTTTTTGTATGCCGAGCGGGCACCACGTGGTGCCCATGCTCGCACATCCGGCTGTCCAAAAGTATTTTGGACGGCCCAGATCTATCCCACTCTCTCTCTTATCTTTTTCTCTCATTTTTCTCTCTCTTAATCCGGGCGGTCCAAAACAAGATGTGCGCGCGGGCACCACGTAGGATGGTGCCCGCTCCGCACTGAAAAATTCCTCCAACCGTGGAGACATTCGAGTCATTTAGGGTGCGTCTTCTCATCTAATTACCGCTAGGCAATATAACCAATTTTTAAATCAACAAACTCACAATCGTTATTAACGGTTATGTTTATTGTCCTTTAATTATTTCACCATCTTCTTTGTCTACTTACTTGGTCCCTATCAAATATTTTATTCCAATTTTACCCTTATAGTTTAAGGGGCACTTCAATGTTGCCCTTTTAAGTGGATAACAAATATTATTTGTCCAAATAAATATCGATATCCAATAAAACATGCTGATAAAAAAAAATACCCAATAAACTTGCTGGTAAGAAAAAAAGATTTCCTATAAATTAGATATTGTGCAAGGATTTTGAGGTTGAGTTTCCACTACCTTCTGAATGGTATTTTTTTTTTTCCACTTGCCAATAGCGTGAAGACAAGTCATTCTCTTTATATACATCACACAAATACTATTTAACGGGAATTATACCATCTTTTAACTATAATATGAAGACGGTATTTTTACTTAAAATTCAAGAAATTTGTAGTAAACTGGTAGTACAAGTAAATAAGATGAATTTATTTATATTCATTTTCAAAAGTTCTCCTAAACCTAGAGTAAACCCCAATGTGCAAAAAAAAATTGGGTGCCGAGTGGGTATTGCCACCTAGTACACAACCATGATCCGAGTCATCCAAATATATTTTGGGCAACCGAGATTGATTCCCTCTCTCTTTTCTTTCTCTCTCTCTAAAATCCGGATCGTCAAATCGCGATGTGGACAACTTGTAATTTTTTTGGCTTTCACTTTTAAAAATCAGAAAAAGACAAAAAACAAATCATAAAATGAAAAAACTTTTGCCTTTTAGGGGTGTTTGCCTCACTCCTTTTTGCATTTTCAACTTCTCATTTTTTAATTATGGGGGTGTGGCTCTCAAATGCCAAAATGCATTATGGCAAAACACATTTTCACTTCAGATTTTGACATTGGAGGCAAGAAGTGAAAATGAGCTCTGGAGGAGCTTTTTGACTTCTCATTTTTCACTTTTCTCATTTTGGTTAACAAAAGGACCTCCAGAATGTATTCTGGACGTATCTCCTAAACACTACACCTATTGCAAAAAACATTATGCATATTTCTCCCAAACACTTATACCAAATTCAAAATACATTCTGATCATAATCCAAAAAATTAAAAAGCTAAAATTGAAAATGAAGCTCCCAAACACCACATTATATTGTTAGATGGCGTTCCATGTTCATTGCTAGTGCTTGAAAACATGAGTTTACTCCATTAATGTTCCTGCCAAAACTAACGGATTGCAGAAGCCATAAATTCCCCTTGCCTTCCTTCTCTCTCTCTCCCCATCGGAAATGGCAGCACTCATGGCCGGAGATGACGAGATGGACCACCACATAGCCATCAACCAGTGTAACACTCTCTTACTCTGAATTTGAATTGCAATTTAAATGAATTCCCTTCTATGTAGTTATAGATAAACACATGCGCATTACTAGGTCCCCGTAGCATCGGTAGGTTTAAGAGAGTGAGAGCTTCGGATTTGGTGGCAGAGCAGTTCAATTACTCCAGATTGTCTCCGCCGTCATTAGAAGGCGGCCGTGGCGTCGTCAATGGTGTCGTAGGGTAGCATTTTGGTGGTTGTGGTGGTGGTGGCCTGGTCGGGATTTGGAGAGGGAGGAAGGAGGATTTAGTTATAGATAAACAGGGGATGAACATGCGCATTTCTACGTCGCCGTCGCCGCAGCATCGGTAGGTTTAGGAGAGTGAGAGCTTCGAATTTGGTGGCGGAGCAGTTCAATTACTCCAGATTGTCTCTGCCGTCATTAGGGGCGGCCGTGGTGTCGTCGATGGTGTCGTAGGGTAGCATTTTGGTGGTGGTGGCATGGTCGGGATTTGGAGAGGGAGGAATGAGGATTTAGTTATAGATAAACAGGGGATGAACATGCGCATTACTACGTCGCCGTAGCATCGGTAGGTTTGGGAGAGTGAGAGCATCGGATTTGGTGGCGCAGCAATTCAATTACTCCAGATTGTCTCCGCCGTCATTAGGGGCGGCCGTGGCGTCGTCGATGGTGTCGTAGGGTAGCATTTTGGTTTTGGTGGTGGTGGCCTAGTCGGGATTTGGAAAGGGAGGAAGGAGGATTTAGTTATAGATAAACAGGGGATAAACATGCGCATTACTACGTCGTCGTCGTCGTAGCATCGGTAGGTTTGGGATAATGAGAGCTTCGGATTTGGTGGCGGAGCAGTTCAATTACTCCAGATTGTCTCCGCCGTCATTAAGGGGCGGTCGTGGCGTTGTCGATGGTGTCGTAGGGTAGCATTTTGGTAGTGGTCGTGGTGGTGGCCTGGTCGGGATTTGGAGAGGGAGGAAGGAGGATTTAGTTATAGATAAACAGGGGATGAACATGCGCATTACTACGTCGCCGTAGCATCTGTAGGTTTGGGAGAGTGAGAGCTTCGAATTTGGTGGCGGAGCAGTTCAATTACTCAAGATTGTCTCCGCCGTAATTAGGGGGCGGCCGTGGCGTCGTCGATGGTGTCGTAGGGTAGCATATTGATGGTGGTGGCCTAGTCGGGATTTGGAGAGGGAGGAAGGATGATTTAGTTATAGATAAACAGGGGATGAACATGCGCATTACTACGTCGCCGTCGTCGTAGCATCGGTAGGTTTGGGAGAGTGAGAGCTTCGGATTTGGTGGCGGAGCAGTTCAATTACTCCAGATTGTCTCCGCCGTCATTGGGGTGCGGCCGTGGCGTCGTCGATGGTTTCGTCGGGTAGCATTTTGGTGGTGGTGGTGGTGGTGGTGGCCTGGTCGGGATTTGGAGAGGGAGGAAGGAGGATTTAGTTATAGATAAACAGGAGATGAACATGCGCATTACTACGTCACCGTCGCCGTAGCATCGGTAGGTTTGGGAGAGTGAGAGCTTCGAATTTGGTGGCGAAGCAGTTCAATTACTCCAGATTGTCTCCGCCGTCCTTAGGGGGCGGCCGTGGCGTCGTCGATGGTGTCGTAGGGTAGCATTTTGGTGGTGGTAGCCTGGTCGGGATTTAGAGAGGGAGGAATGAGGATTTAGTTATAGATAAACAGGGGATGAACATGCGCATTACTACGTCCCCGTCGCCGTAGCATCGGTAGGTTTGGGAGAGTGAGAGCTTTGGATTTGGTGGCGGAGCAGTTCAATTACTCCAGATTGTCTCCGCCGTCATTAGGGGGCGGCCGTGGCAACGTCGATGGTTTCGTAGGGTAGCATTTTGGTGGTGGTGGACTTGTCGGGATTTGGAGAGGGAGGAATGAGGATGTAGTTATAGATAAATAGGGGATGAACATGCGCATTACTACGTCGCTGTAACATCAGTATGTTTGGGAGAGTGAGAGCTTCGAATTTGGTGGCGGAGCTGTTCAATTACTCCATATTGTTTCCGCCGTCATTAGGGGCGGCCGTGGCGTCGTCGATGGTGTCGTAGGGTAGCATTTTGGTGGTGGTGGACTTGTCGGGATTTGGAGAGGGAGGAATGAGGATTTAGTTATAGATAAATAGGGGATGAACATGCGCATTACTACGTCGCCGTAACATCAGTATGTTTGGGAGACTGAGAGCTTCGAATTTGGTGGCGGAGCTGTTCAATTACTCCATATTGTTTCCGCCGTCATTAGGGGCGGCCGTGGCGTCGTCGATGGTGTCGTAGGGTAGCATTTTTGTGGTGGTGGTGGTGGTGGCCTCGTCGGGATTTGGAGAGCGAGGAAGGAGGATTTAGTTATAGATATTCAGGGGATGAACATGCGCATTACTATATCGCCGTCGCCGTAGCATCGGTAGGTTTGGGAGAGTGAAAGCTTCAGATTTGGTGGCGGAGCAGTTCAATTACTCCAGATTGTCTTAGCCGTCATTAGGGGCGGCCGTGGCGTCGTCGATGGTGTCGTAGGGTAGCAATTTGGTGGTGGTTGACTTGTTGGGATTTGGAGAGGGAGGAATGAGGATTTAGTTATAGATAAATAGGGGATGAACATGCGCATTACTACGTTGCCGTCGCCGTAGCATCGGTAGGTTTGGGAGAGTGAGCGCTTCGGATTTGGTGGCGGAGCTGTTCAATTACTTCAGATTGTATCCGCCGTCATTAGGGGGCGGCCGTGGCGTCGTCGATGGTTTGGTAGGGTAGCATTTTGGTGGTGGTGGTGGTGGTGGTGGTGGTGGTGGCCTGGTCGGGATTTGGAGAGGGAGGAAGGAGGATTTAGTTATAGATAAACAGGGGATGAACATGCGCATTACTACGTCGCCGTAACATCGGTATGTTTGGGAGAGTGAGAGCTTCGAATTTTGTGGCGGAGCTGTTCAATTACTCCATATTGTTTCCGTTGTCATTAGAGGGCGGCCGTGGCGTCGTCGTTGGTGTCGTAGGGTAGCATTTTGGTGGTGGTGGTGGTGGTGGTGGTGGCCTGGTCGGGATTTGGAGAGCGAGGAAGGAGGATTTAGTTATAGATAAACAGGGGATGAACATGCGAATTACTACGTCGCCGTCGTCGTAGCATCGGTAGGTTTGGAAGAGTGAGAGCTTCGAATTTGGTGGCAGAGCAGTTCAATTACTCCAGATTGTCTCCGCCGTCATAAGGGGGCGGCCGTGGCGTCGTCGATGGTGTCGTAGGGTAGCATTTTGGTGGTGGTGGCCTGGTCCGGATTTTGAGAGGAAGGAAGGAGGATTTAGTTATAGATAAACAAGGGATGAAAATGCGCATTACTACGTCGCCGTAGCATCGGTAGGTTTGGGAGAGTGAGAGCTTCGGATTTGGTGGCGGAGCAGTTCAATTACTCCAGATTGTCTCCGCCGTCATTAAGGGGCGGCCGTTACGTCGTCGATGGTGTCGTAGGGTAGTATTTTGGTGGTGGTGGTGGCCTGGTCGGGATTTGGAGAGGGAGGAAGAAGGATTTTGTTGTAGATAAACAGGGGATGAACATGCGCATTACTACGTCGCCGTCGTCGTAGCATCGCTAGGTTTGGGAGAGTGAAAGCTTCGGATTTGGTGGCGGAGCAGTTCAATTACTCCAGATTGTCTCAGCCGTAATTAGGGGGCGGCCGTGGCGTCGTCGATGATGTCGTAGGGTAGCATTTTGGTGGTGGTTGACTTGTCTGGATTTGGAGAGGGAGGAATGAGGATTTAGTTATAGATAAATAGGGGATGAACATGCGCATTACTACGTCGCCATCGCCGTAGCATTGGTAGGTTTGGGAAAGTGAGAGCTTCGGATTTGGTGGCGGAGCAGTTCAATTACTTCAGATTGTCTCCGCCGTCATTAGTTGGCGGCCGTGGCGTCGTCGATGGTGTCGTAGGGTAGCATTTTGGTGGTGGTGGTGGCCTGGTCGGGATTTGGAGAGGGAGGATGAAGGATTTTGTTGTAGATAAACAGGGGATGAACATGCGCATTACAACGTCGTCGTAGCATCGGTAGGTTTGGGAGAGTGAAAGCTTCGGATTTGGTGGCGGAGCAGTTCAATTACTCCAGATTGTCTCAGCCGTCATTAGGGGGCGGCCGTGGCGTCGTCGATGGTGTCGTAGGGTAGCATTTTGGTGGTGGTGGACTTGTCGGGATTTGGAGAGGGAGGAATGAGGATTTAGTTATAGATAAATAGGGGATGAACATGCGCATTAC
>JAXBDA010002688.1:0-40365 GCA_036023075.1 Gaultheria prostrata | reverse complement strand
TCGGTCATTCCACTTTGATGTAGATCTTTAATTTGCTTTAAATAGCCACGAAATTTGTTGCAAGACTTCTGAATAATTTGCCAACGAGCTTTGATAGAAGCTTCCGTCCGTTGATCGTCTTGTGTGGTGTCGCTATATTCCTTTAACACCCGAGACCAAAATTTACCTTTTGCTTGGGAATTTCCGATAATCGGGTCTTGAGTAATGCACAAATAAGCCGTACATATTGCTTCATCCTGATCGGAAGTAAACGATTTTCCTCTTGCACTACGGCTTGACTCCGCCATAATCGGTATACTAGTATTTTTAATTTGGTGAATATTGGTGGAAATAGCACAAAAAATGAGTGTGGGTACATTTTTACCCAACTGACTCATCTATATATAGAGAAAAAAAAAATTTAAACGTTGAAACCAAATTGAGCCGTTAAAATCTTTTAAAGAGCCGTTGGTATTCAATTCTAGCCATTGGATTGAGTTGCACAATACACTCACCACACCCAATCATTTTTCGTATCTTATCTTCTTCCTTCTCTCTCTGTTTCTAATCGACAGACAGCAGCAAACCCAATCAACCTCTCTCTCTCTCTCTCTCAAAACCCGATCTCTCTCTCTCTCTCTCTCTCTCTCTCTCTCTCTCTCTCTCTCTCTCTCCACGCCGGCAAAACCCTCCCTCTCACACCAATCTTCACACGTGAAAACCCCTCTCTCTCCGATTACGGTGAGTTTTTGCAGATTCCGGTGAGTTCTTGCAATTCCGGTCAAAATTTGGCAATCACAGGTACACTCCGGTTCACTTTCAGGCTGGTGGCAGTTGGATTTTTGATGATGTGTCAATTATAGCTGCAGTCATATGGGGATGAAAATATCCATCTCCTTTTCCATCTTTGCTATTTTCCATCTCATTTTCCATCTCCATTAGAGCAAGGGGTTGTAAAATTGGGGATGGATTATGACTATACAACCCCATATCCATCCCCATTGGACATGCTCTTAGTCATCAACGTAATTTTTAAATTGCTAAAATCTTTTAATTTACAATGTTTTCAAAGCTTTTTAAAATTTTTGTATAGTATAATTAACTAATTGAGATCTATCATATGAGATCCATATTGCACATAAAATTCATTATAAATTGAAATATATCAGTAATTTAAAATTTGTATCGGAGACCGAACTAAACAAGTCATGCTACACCATTTTTGTGTACACCAAATGTACACCGCAAATGATCGGAGCCGCTCAATATTTTTAAAATATTTTTTTAAGGACCTCTGTAAAAAAATTAACTCATTCTAACATCGGTAAGGTTTCGATCGATTATTTGCCCAATTTCCTATCAGTAAATTGGGTGATAGGAAATTGGGCACAGAATCGATCGAGTCATTACCGGTGTTAAAATGAGCTAATTTTTTTACCGAGGCTCTTAAAAAACATTTTAAGAATATTGAGCGGCTCCGATCATTTGTGTGGGACCCAAAAGGAAGTGATGTACATTTGGTGTACACCAAAATGGTGTACCCATAGGTTTTCCCGAACTAAACTATTAAAATGAGACGAAGGGAATATGTCCCGTACTTTTTCTCAAATTTTGAAAACCTTAAGTACTATCCATTTGGGGTTGTTAAATTACATTGATCTTTGCTGAGGTTTCTTACAAATACACGAGTCTCCGTTGATGTTTTTTAAATGACAAAAATATCCCCAGGTAAGGTTTATCGGAACCAACGAAGTTAGCTTCAACTTTTATTTTTACTATTTCACCCTTGTCATTAACTCAGGATTCGTGAGAAAGTTAGATGTTGCATCGTTAATTTCCATACTTGTCAGTAACCGCACACTAACAAAAGGGGACGCAATTCACGCCCAGATTTCCTCTTGTCTAGTTCAGTCTAAGTTTTGGATGTTGCAGCCCCCTTCCTGGCCCATAACAATACTGAAATCGTCCATCTTGCAAAGCTCGTCAGGTATAATGTAGACACAAAAAAATTAAGTGAAATCGAATATTGATAATTGTAGAAATGAAACATATTTGTTCAATGAGAAATAGTTTCATCATTGGGATTCCTAATGTAATGTAAGGGCTTAAATATTTGCAAATCTAAATTAGGGTGCCTACAAGCATATTGTGTAGGTGTTAAGCACTGCAGTTTAAGTGCATTAGCATAAAATGCATGGGAGTTGTGATTAAAAAAGATATTGTAAATCAAGTTTAATCCTTTGCGTGCATTTTCAGGCATCGGTTATATTGTTAGTAGCGGTCAATCATTTGCATCGTTGCGCGACTCATGCTAGGTCCAAATAGGTTTGTGCCCAATTTAGCTCTACCTAAGAGTTAGATTGAAGTCTCGGTTAATCTGATTGTTTGAAAATATGAGTACACGGATTATATGGATTGTAACTAAAATGATTTGCTTATAATTTATTAAAAGTGCTTTTCTTTTATGAAATGTGATTTTATCGGTTGAGATATTATGGATTGAGAATATTTGCGAGGTGTGTTTTGAGATTCATTCTACGATGATGGCCTTGCTTGCACTGCTTCTGGGCTAATGTAGAAGCGGTTGGCCCTGTTCTAGGGCTAATTTAGGATTGTGTGCCCCAATTGGGCTTATATATATTATTGGGGGCTAACATATGGATATGTGAGTGTGTCCTTTCCATTGGGAGTTATATTGAATGGCACCTGGTTTCGCTAATTTGAGATTATCAGATACTGCCACGTCATATTCTAGGGATGGTGTCATTGACCTAACTGTTTGGGGCGTGACAGTTTTGGCCACCATGTTCTTGCTTGATCCTTCTATTGCAACATATTAACTTGGATAAGCGACTTCTTACAAGATGTTGGAGTGTGGATAGTAGACGATGATTGTTGCACAAGTGACTGTTTGACAAAACAGAATATAATTAGTCCCCAAACACTTTTCGGGTTGAACAACTAATGTGGGTCAGAACTCCGAGTGAGTTGCTACCCTTAAATTTGGTCGCAAAAGCATGGTTATACAATATAAATGGCTAAATGCGATGGGAATTGGTGTAGGAATAATAGACGGTCTTGATGTGGACTGTCTCCTTCAATCCAAAATATAAACCAAACCGGAGAGTATCCAACTATCCATTGCCCTACTTTATTGAACCCTGACTTGGGACCCATGGAACAATCACCCGGAAAATAAGTCCACCCGAATTCACCGCTGTATCCCTGCACTTCCTTCTGCAGCAGAAGTCTCTAGAACCCAATACCGCAATTTCCCTCCACCCCTCATATATATACATCGACGTTGACGTTCACACAAGTCTTCACAGTGCCTTTCTCCTCCTTTCCTCAAACCAGTCCACGCGTTTTCGTTCCAAACCCTCGTCTCCGTCGAAGCTCTGCAAGCAATGGCGACTGATCCAGCGAACAAAGCCAGAGAAGCATTCGTCGACGACGATTTCCAGAGCGCCGTCGATCTCTACACGCAAGCCATAGACCTTAACCCTAAAAGCGCCGATCTCTTCGCTGAACGCGCTCAGGCCAATATCAAGCTCAATAACTTCACAGGTAATGATACAGATGGCCCTCTCTTTGTGTACAGGTATATTGATTCGCGCTTATTCGTAATTGCGTGTGTTTGTGATGAGTATTTGGTGTAGGTTTCTGTGATTTGTTTGGTATGTTTGTCTGTGTCCAGTTCGTGCTTGTTAGCTGGACTTTACTACTGAAGTATCTGTATGTGTAATTCAGGCAATTGTTTGCTTTTTCCTCTTATGTTTATTTTTGCTATGCCCGTATGTTGGCCAAAAAAGAAGAAGAAAAAGCACTATCTGGAGCAGAATAAGATACTATTCCTGTACAAGACAAGCTTAATTGTTCTGCGTTTCACAACTTCTACCATGTCAAAATGTCTAGAACACAATTGTATGCAAAGTTGTTCGGTTCTGTGATTGGTTTGCTATGTATGTGTGTGTCTAGTTCGTGGCAGTCACTTCGAGTTAGATATATTTTATATAGTTCGTGGTAGTCACTCGAGGGTCTCACGCAGGCGCATGTGCATTATGTGACTTAGGGTGGGACATTCACAACTTCCACCATATTAGAATAAAAAAATTTATGACATGGTTTTCATTATTGCCCAGGACAATTAATCTTCAACCTACTTTGGACTCCAGTATAACTGCAGTTGGTAGCAGCCCTAAATGTATGATTTGATTAATAGGGTTATGTGCGATTTATTCACCCATATTTTCTCCCCCCACTTTGGATTGAGGTTGACCCAATAATTGTATCTTGGTAATTTTTAAGTTCTAAGAGAATTCATTGGGACAATTCACAATAGTGATTAATGAATGTTATGCCAGATTGGTTACATGTGGTGGTTAATGTATGTTGGTGTTTTTTTATGCAAAATCTTTAAGTGTAGGGAAAGATTGGCTGATTATTTTTATTTTATATGTATTCTGTCAAAATATGTTTTCTCAAGTGGTAGCAATTTTTGTTGACTCTTCCACGGACCTTAAATGCCCCAGTACCAGACTTAACTCTGGTACGGGCAGAATAGATGTTCTTGATCTTCAGTCACCTTTATTCTTGTTTGATTATCTGTAAGAATGCTTGCATGTATTTGGATTAAGTAGAATATGTCACTACGTCTATTTATTTACTTATTATTTATTGTAAATTCTGCTAATTTGGATATCGATTTAGAGTTTTGTTATTCACCTGTTCTATGTGCATCAAATGAGCAGAAGCTGTTGCTGATACGAATAAAGCAATTGAGTTGGATCCTTTAATGGCCAAGGCATACCTTCGGAAAGGGTGAGTTACTATTCTTTTCTTTACCTTTTTTGCTATTGCTTATATTTGGCATCACATTCCTCTTACGCCTCTTTAATATCATCCGTGTTGCACAGAATGTTGAACACATCAACAAACCATGGAGTTTAATAACCCTGAAATTTTGTTTTCGCACTTGTCAAAAAAAAAAAAACAGTTTTTTCATCGCCACCTTCACCTCCATGGAAATATCCTGCCTTTGCCTCCAGGCTTAGTTGATCCTGTAGTAGTCGTTGTTTTGGTGGTCTTATGCCTGTCATCAGTGGCGGCGCCGAAAATCATCGTTGTGAGGGAACTTTTAAACACACTTCAACAAAAACAGGGGAAAAAAAAATCGTAACAAGCAATATTTTAGGGAGCTCAAAAAGTCCTCACCAAGTCACTATCACATATCTGACACAACCAATGAAGGATTCATGTTTAGACTGAAAGGGGCATAGCCTCTGTGCTTTGGAGTAGCTTCATTTCGCTTTTTATACATTGCCTGGCCCCTTTCCCATTGGCTACCCTCAAATTCCACATATTCACATTAATTTGTGATACTAGATGATGTAGAATGTAGATAGATAAACTTTGACATTTCGACTAAAATAAGAGCATTAGCTCTATACAGAGTAAGAATGTCTCTAGAATCCTTGTTTTGATCATATAGGCTTTATATTCACCGTGGTTTGTTGTCCAACTTGTTAGATTTTGAAAAGAGTTACATTTAGGGTTTTTATAATGGAGTTACATTTATGTTCAGTTTCTTATTTTCCTGTTCAGTTATTATAGCTGTTGGGAATTGAAACTGGAGGGGACAATGCGGGCCACAATTTTCCTTGTGTTTCATCCACTGGATATTAATTAGGGGTGTGTATTGAGCAGTATTTATTATTTAACAATCATTCAAGTCGTTTAAATTTTGGCTGTCCTGTCACCTGCCCCAACAGCTTCCTTTGGGTATCCCCATAGGCGGTATCCTGGTTTTGTCCCTGGACACCCCAATCCTTCTTTTGGTTATTGTGGTTATACGACATGTACTCTAAATTACATCTACTTACCGTTTCTTGTTGATCTGATCATTTTCCTTGTTTAGTGGTGTTAATATTTGATAATGTGCAAAAAAAATCTGGATTAATTTTACTTTCTTGAGTGAGGATACATGGTGGAGTGATTTGAGTGACTTCTCTTTGTGCTCAGTATCAAGCCTATTCTTTCAGTATTTGCTTTTACTTTGTGTTTATGGAGACCACAGTGACCACTTGTCCTGTCATATATGATTCCAACTGCAAAATATTATGCCCACACATGATAGATTTCCTTCTTCTAAAAAGTTAAACCTTTCAACGATATTTATTGACTCGAATTTCTTTTAAGCATTGCATGTTTCAAGCTGGAAGAATATCATACTGCCAAGGCAGCGCTTGAGAAAGGTGCTTCTTTAGCGCAAAATGATTCAAGATTCAGCAAGCTGATTTCAGATTGTGATGTACGTATTGCAGGTAAGTACAGGCCTATGCTGAAATTTGGAAATAGTTTGAGATAGTAGTGTTATTGACGCCTTTTGGGAGAGAGTAAGGCTATGTTTTTAACAGAAGCTAGAATGCCTCACACTAGTGGGTTTCTAAAAATCACAAAGTCGCAATTAGTCGTGTTTTTGGAATTGATTGAAGTGGAGAAGTATTGTGGAAGTTCAGTGGATCCTACGAAATCTATCAGTTCAAGTTCAAAGGTCGGTCACTATTGTAAGGTCAATTTATTATTGATGCAAATTGCTGGCAGGCAAAGTAACATGGTTGTGACAGGGAAGGTTTCCAGAAAGGGTATGGTGGAAACGGATATTGATTTGGAAAAATAAAATAAAAATCAAGAATGGATATGCAAGTGGCTGTAGTCCTTAAACTTAATTTCTTAACAGCTAAACAGCTAAGATACTCAGGAGTCCTTAAAACTCAGTTTCTTAGTTTTAGGGATTTGAAAATAACATAAATTTTAATTTTGGGGGAATTAAACCTATAGGCCCTCAAATTGTGTCTTCAAGTCCTTCGTGGAATTAAACATGTGTCATCTCTTGTTACCCTGAGAAATATCTGAACCCGGTGATTCTTAAATTCCTACTCTTTCTCAAAGTCGCTCCCTTCTATTTCTCTCCTAGACATGGCCTCAATGGGTTGGTTTAGGAGAGCTTACTTGTCAGTTTAGTATCTCATTCGTCTGTCTAACGGTGTCTGTATGCTATTTCAGAGGAAACCAATGTTCTGGCTAGATCTTTGACACCGGAAGTTTCCCCAGTTGCTGCACAATCGGTTGCCAATCTTGAAGAAGCTGAGGAAGGATGCAGTGAATCATGTCAGAAGAAAGAGGTGGAATCAGTCAAACCAAAGTATAGGTATATGCCTCTTTTCATGCTTAATATGCTGCATCACTTCTATGCTGCAATTTTGTACTTAATGTTGTGTCAATATAACCAAGATCATCTACATACGGGTTATGCTGATTTTTGAGCTGCTGTTTGTACCATTGTCCTACCTTCATTCAATTTTGTTGACTGATTGCTTAAACAGGCATGCACACTATCAGAAGCCAGAAGAAGTAGTTTTGACAATATTTGCTAAGGGGGTACCAGCAAAAAACGTTTCCATTGACTTCGGTGAACAAATAGTATGTCAAAACTGTTACACTTTCTGATGGCCTGTTAAATAGTAGTCCTTCGAATCATGATTCTTGGATTTTTAGCTGCATCTATGGAGTTTCTTAAGTGTGTATCTTTTTGCTTGCAGCTAAGTGTTATGATTGATGTTCCAGGCGAAAGCAAGTACCATTTCCAGCCACGGCTGTTTGGAAAGGTATCTAATGGAATTGCTTCACATGTTCTAGTATTCTTTGCTAAGCTTTGTTCCTTTAATACAGTCTACCAATGTTTATCAAGTTCCCTAGCGATGGTTAGAATAATGGTAGATCACAACCTCTAGACCCTTTGTGGCGGTGGAAGGTCTAATTTCGAACCATGTTGTCTGTCATTGTTATATTCACTCTATGAAGCACGGGTACTCCAAAAATGTTGCCGTACGAGTACCGGGTACGGGTACGACTGGGTACGGCAAAATACGTACTGGGTACTTTTGCACTGTTCTGGGTACGGCTGGGTACTTCGATGGGTATGGATCTGGGTACGTTTGGGGGAAATTGTAATTTTTTTTAAACTTTTAGGGGCCTGAATGAAAAAACTTAAAATTTAAGGGGTTAATTTGCAATTCTCATGCCTTTTAACACGGACAGACGTATTCTTTTTAGATCTAGGGCTTCCATTTTTTACAACAGCAGCAGCAACCATAAGAGAGCTCCTCTTCGACAACGACTACACTGCGACATCACTCTCTCGCTCTCTCTCTCTCTCTCTCTCTCTCTCTCTCTCTCTCTCTCTCTCTCTCTCTCCTGATCAATTTCTTATTTTCTTTGTGGAGGTGAAGCCAGAAGAAGTTGAGGAGATGCCATAAGTGTGAAAAGTCCGTAACTATTAACTCTAAAACGACATTGCACTTGTTTCATCTATGCACTTATGAACTCTTAACTTTTATTTATGCTTGTTTTTGTTGTAAAATGGGTTTATTATTTAGTTTGTGCAATGGAACATAGTAAAATAGGAAAATGAAATAAAATTTACACTTACGTACCCAACCGTACCCGTACCCTACATTTTTAGGTTTTTGCCGTATCGCGTACCCGTACCCATACCGTACCCGTACCCCGTACTGGTACCCGTGCTTCCTAGTTAATTCACTCTGTATCCATTTTAGCCTTGTTCATGGCTGCATGCTGGGTGACGGTGTGAATCTGATAATGGTAATGGCGATTGTCTAATTGCACTGGAAAAATCTATCGCGGACATGAAGCTTTTATTGTCAAATGTCAAAATTCTAATGCTTACGCTACTTCGGTTGGTTGTATGGAGAACAGATCGTACCTGATAAGTGTAGGTTTGAAGTATTGTCAACCAAAGTTGAAATACAACTTGTGAAAGCAGAAGCAATCAACTGGCCATCTCTTGAATATAGCAAGGAAGTTGTTGCTGTAACACATGCAAATGTGTCCCCGGGTAAGCTGCAGCCTGTATTCCGTTAAGTTAAGCCGATCTGGTGCTACCATCAAAATATTTAGCAGTGCATAGTGGGCACATAACTGTATTGAACATCTGTTGTGCATGTATGATTGTCGTCATAACCCGCAAAATAAACAAGTCGTCCATTATTCCGTTTGTAGTGCAGTAGTGAACATCTCTTTATGAATTTTCAGTTTTAAAGAAGCCGAGTTACCCATCTTCAAAATCAAGGACAAAAGACTGGGATAAGTTTGAAGCTCAAGTAAAGAAAGAGGTTTTGAGCTCTTCACCATCTTTATTGTAGAGAGTGCCTCACTTTTATGGTTCAATTTCATTTCCTTATGTCACTATCTGCAAGGAACTGATTAAGTGATAATTTGAGTTTCAGGAAAAGGAAGAGAAGCTAGATGGTGATGCAGCTGTGAATAAGTTGTTCGGAGACATATATAAAAGTGCAGATGAGGACATGAGGAGAGCCATGATGAAATCTTTTGTAAGCTCCGAATTCATTCCTCTTGTTTCTATGCATCACTGGCTTGCTCAAATATTCACAAATGAATACGATCATGTTCCCCTTCAAAGAATCTCATGAGATCTTGCTGGGGTTGAAAACCATATACGTGTGGAGACCCCTAGTAATTAGGGTGAAATAAAACACGGGAAAACCGAACAGACCAAAAAAAAAGTGGGTTGGTTTGGTTTTGGAGTATTGGTCCAGTTTAGTTTGGAAATTTCAAAGAAAAATGGTTTCGGTTTTGATACAAGTAGAACTGCATTAGACCAAATTGGTTCTTCTTAAAACGCCAAGTAAACCGAACCGTGTTGTATGGTACTGAGATTAAAAACCTTATTTACTTTTGTTTTGCTTACTTATTTTGAGTTGTTTACTTGTTTCATGAATCTTAGCTTTTGGGTTTTCATTATTTTTCTCTTCAAGAAAGTTGAATTTTTTTTGTGAATTTTGGCGTCCTTTTCTAATGTCCTAATGTCGCAAGCTCGCAATTTATTTTTCAAAGCCGGATAAACAGGACCAAATCTAAGTTACCGACCGGGCCAAACTGAAGTTACCTAACCAGATCAAACCGAACTTGTCTGCTCCAGTCTTGGTCTTGAAACCTCAAACAAATTAGCCGTTTTGTGAAATTGGCCAAAGCCCGGATCAAACGGAACCGATTTCACTCCTACCAGTAGTAGTATCAAGTAATCTGCATTCAGCATTTGTGGGAACTTATGCTCATATGATGCCCTGCATTTATTCCCTTCGATACTACTTCTCATCTCCAAGCATATGCTCTTGGTTTGCAGGTGGAGTCTAACGGGACGGTCCTGTCAACAAATTGGCAAGACGTGGGTTCAAAGAAGGTGGAGGGCAGTCCTCCTGATGGTATGGAGCTGAAAAAGTGGGAGTACTAAGATGTTTTGATTGTACTAGTAAAAAAGAAATCAATGTTTTGACTTGGTGAGATTCTTCTAGTGGACTTTTCTCGGGTCTACGGTGATGAGTTCTTGCTTTTGGTATGTACGAATCTTTTTCTGGTTTACAATTTAAGGAAAGGGTAATGAACTGAATTTTTTGTTGCTACGAAGATAGCATGGTTTGATGAACAACTAAGTACTCGCCCTTATTTTGACCTTCCATTAAAAATTGATGTAGCCTATTAGGGATTTTATTTACAGTTACCAGAACTCTGATCTCCAAGTTTCAAGCCTTGAGGGCAGAGCCAGCCAGGGAGAATATAGTCATTTGATCTATGCATTGGGCAGGATTTGTAAATGTGTTCCATTCTATCATTTCCTTTGGGTGTCAGCAGCCTCATCCATCCCGGTCCCATGCGTTTGTTTATGGCTGTGTGCGCGCATGGAGAGCATAGAGGGGTGTGGGTTGTGAGCCAGAGTGAGAGAGGTGTTTTCATGGAGTTTTGTACTTGATTCGATTAATACAAAAATTGGAGTTTTTACTCTAAATTAATTGTGTGTTTGTGTGTGTTCGATACTCTGTGAGTTCTACAATAACTAGTTATGGAACTGGAAATATATGAGAACAATGTCCCACCACAGAAAGCATCATTTATCAGTAGATGTAGAAGTGTAATAAAATTGAAAGGGGCAGACGGTAGAGGAGCAGCCATGAGATGAGACTTCAAAGTTTGGACAAATGCACCGTACTATTTTCTCCATGAGTATGTGTAAGTTTCAAAGTCAAAATTGTGCTTGAACCCCTGTAAAGTCTTCATAATTTTACTTTAGTACCTCCAACAAATCTTGATAATTTTAGGAGAGAAGCAAGGTGCCAAGCACCGAAAAGCAGCACCCCGGATTCGGTATTTTCCCGAACATGGCTCAAATAAAGAGCCCCTTGGTACATCCTAAATAGTACCACAACATTTCAAATGCTTTAACCAATTCATTGGTTCATTCCTGTCTTGCCCACCGCCCGTTTCTCGCCTCTTTGAACTTCCTACCACTGGCTGGTTTCAATGCGTAGTAACCAAACCTCCAAACTTCATCAATTTTTTTAGTGGGTTAGGTTGGCTTTAGTGGGTTAGGTTGGCGCGAAAGGAAAGGAAAGGGTTTAAACTCTAGAAAGACGACATAAGTAAATTGTTATTTGTTGTTGGGGCTGTATTTGTAGTAAGAGCTCTTCATGAAGTTCTACTTTTGCCAGAAAAATAAATACTATCATCACAAAAACCGTAATCTGCCAAATTATCTTTTGCATTGAAAAGGAGTTCAACATTTGACAAGTAACAGAAAATGGAAAGATCAACATGAACCAAATAACGATTAAAAGATTCTACACAATATAAGACCTGAATTGCAAATTCAACAGGTATATCAAAGTTGCCGATATGGCAGTGCTGGAACTCCGTCATCTTCAGTTTGCTATGTAGCCCTTGGTTCTGATAGATGGAAGACTTAACCCACCCAGTTTATGATTGAGAAAACCATGTCGGAAAGTACAAAGTGAATGAGCAGATTGCAGTTGACGCATTAAAAGGGCTAGCGGCTGCCCCCACTTTCTATGCTCTCCCGGTCATATGACAAATGCTGGAGCAGATTACTCAACCCTTCCCACCCTGAAAATGGACAATCAAACACAAACTTGTAAGCAAATCACGATTTCGTAAGATAACTTGAGAAAATGCTTGTGTTGCCATATTCCACAACATCTGAGTTGGATAAACCACGATTGGGTCCTGCAATGATTTCCTCATCAATGGGAAACCACAATCCAAATGCCCATAAACATTTCATACATCAATCAAAATTCAGGGAGTGCTTCATACCGTCCAAGTCTGTTCAACGGTTGATTGACCAAAATTTAGCAAAAAAAATAATCTCCTAGAAATTAAGGTTATTCACTATATCTAATGCCCCACAGCATATCCTCAAGGAAAATATCCATAAAGCAGAATGTCTAGAACTTATTTTTTGCCATTAGTCATGGTCGTAATACAACATAGAAGAAGGGCCCACTACTAAAACCACGGGCACTTTCAACCATTTGCCAAAAGCTTCCATCGCAATGGGGCTGGCACCTGGCTACCCTTTTGGATATTGATATTGACAAGATTCAGTATCACGGTTCTTTTTCTGCTATTCACAATCCCCTTTTCTCTTTATGTAATAGCAATCATACCTTATGTGGTGGTGTTCCTGGTCTTGATGTGTTGATGCCAAATCCTTTCCCTTTCTTCTCTGAGGATTTAAGAATCTGAAAGGAACATGTAAGGGAATCATCTACACTCATCATTGCACCAGCGTTATCAAACTCGCCACAGTAATTGGGTGCTGAGAATATAGTCACAAGCTGCCGCTTCGCAAAAAACTCGTATCCATCTTCCACGACCTGCGAATCATTTGCAAACATGAAAACCACAATGATCAACTTCCATGAGAATACGTTGAGAAAACAGAAAAGGAACACCACAACCACTAAATTATGGAGCAAACACCCTCCCAACTTCTTTCATCCCATTGCCCTTGCTCCTTTAAAGGCAGCAACAACTGAAGCAAATCCAGCTTTAGCAATAGGGGCTGATGTGTGTGTCGTTCTCCTTTTCTTTTTTGCTCCAGGCTTCTGAAGATTCGTTCCTCACACTTGCCCTGTTGAAATTGTTTTCCTTTTGTCTATCTTGGGAACATTACCTATTCATCAGTGGTGCCCAAACCTCAGTGTTTGACATTCACTGTGATACACTTACGGGAGAAGTTTCAGGATGAGAGACAATATTATCAAATTGTAATCTCTCAGCCCCAGGTCTACCACATTAGATTCAGGATGAATGAGAGACAATATTATCAATTGTAATCTATCAGCCCCAGTTCTACCACATTATATGCATCACATCACGCCAAGTTTCAAACTGGATGTGCATGCAAAAACACACACACACGCGCGCGCACACACAAAACCATGGCAGTTTACACACAAGAAACAAGATTTGATTATGTTCACAGTTCACCTGGTGAGCTCGGCAGATGAGATCGAGATCATGCTTCTTAAGGAACTCAGAAACCTTATCAGCTCCAAATGTATAAGACACACCCCTGTCATTCTCACCCCATCCTTCAATATCTTTATCAGGATCAGCCCATAGTAGATCACAGATAAGGCCCTGATCTGGTACATCCACAGGACGGGCTATATTACTGATTTGATCCAGGTTTTTTAAGTCAGGTGACAATCCCCCATGCATGCAGAGAATTTTCTCATCGATAAGTGCGGCAACAGGCAGGCAGTTAAAGCAATCAGTAAATGTCTTCCAAAGGCGGACGTTAAATCTCCTCTTGCACTCATCATAAAACCCATATATACGGTTAATGGAAGCACATTCATGGTTGCCCCTGAGAAGAAAAAAGTTCTCCTTGTATTTTACCTTGTATGCAAGGAGAAGGCATATCGTTTCTATACTCTGCTTACCACGATCAACATAGTCCCCGAGAAATAAATAATTTGCCACCGGTGGATAGCCCCCATACTCAAACAGCCGCAGAAGATCAGAGAACTGGCCATGAATATCTCCTGGACAAGTAGTAAAAATAACACTATCTCACAATCTAATCAAAACAACAAAACTGAGTGATGTACAAAAGAAAATCTGACATGCCTAGTAAAAAGCAAAAAGGGCAAATGCTAATATGCTATATGTTCCATAAACGCTCATCATCTGATGAACTCGGAAATAAGTTTCTCCAGATAGGAGAAGAGACGATAAATGGAAAACCATTCCTCCATATTTTCTCAACAGAAAAAGAAAATAAAATAAAAAATTCAAATGCATGCACCAGTAAAACATGAGCATAAGAAGTTTTTTTTTTTTTTTTGGTACATATGAAGTAATCATAATAATAAACGATACTTGGGAAGCAGTTCACTCAATGCATTCATGGTTTAGAAACAGCAGCTCAAACTCACATAAGGTTGTCAACCGCAGATCTAGTCTTGTCACTTCATTGATTCACAAGCCTAAAGAAGAACCAAAATTTAATCGATGACTCATCGACTATTAAAGAACAAATTAATGGTTGAAACCAAATAATGGCCGAGAACAAGGTCAACACCAAGACATGGTAACTGGATGGGGCAGAAGATACAAAGCTTTATTGATCGTGCAACTAAGTACAAGTAAGTTGCACCATAACACCCTTTGTAACATGTATCGCCTTGCCAAAAGAATGAAAATAATAATAGTGGAAAATGTACACACTCAATACTTATGTCCACCAAGAACACGGTTTTTTTTTTTCTTTCCCTTTCGGTTTGTTTCTTGTTATACAAGGAAGATGAAACGATTTGAACACGAACAAGTCAGACCTAACCAAAACTCATTTTGACCAATTTAGTGCATACATTTGAATTTAGCACAGATAAGATTACAGGGGCGGAGCCAGAACGTGATGGCAGTGAGGTCAATTACCTAAAGCACACCGAAATGTGAATTAAAAGGAGTTAAGTAGATACCCCTATTAATAAGATATAATTTCATTTACAATTGATCCCCCAAAGCTACACTGAATGACTGAAATGCCAAACAAAAAGTAGGTAAGTATATATACCTTCATAACTTATACCGACGTTCACAACTCACCAGACGACCACAAAAAGCTACACTTAAATGCCAAACAAATTAGTAACCGTGAAAAACCATATACATTGGGCAAATATGCAAAATTCTGAAAAATACTAAACCTTACCTATGGGAAAATGCCAAGTGATCAATAACTGCTCAAAATTTCAACTTCCATATTAATAAACCACAAACACCCAATTAATTACTGCTCAAAATTCCAAGTTCCAAGTTAATCAAACACGAAAACGTACTTATGTTCCCAATAACAATGTTTTTCCTGATTTTTTTTTCCTTTTGGTTTGTTTGTTGGTATATAAGGAAGACAAAACTAGTTTAACTAGAACAACTCAGACCTAGCCAAAACTCATTTCGAACAATTTAGTGCATACATTTGAATTTAGCACATAAGCAGATAAGAAAAGTACCAAGTTAACAATACAACTCATAAACCCACACACAAACATCCAATCAATAAACCACGAACACCCAATTAGTAAAAACACGAACGGGTAATTATTCAATCAAAACCAATACACAAAGATTCTACTAGGTTAATTTTTTTTACCGCAAATCTTGATAGGAGCTTCAAGCTCAAGAAGATTAGGCTGGCTTAGAAATATCTCCTTGGACGCCACACACAGCTGCCGTATCTCCGCCTCCGTCAGCTGCACCTGCTTCGGCACGCGCCCGTTCTTCGCATCGAGTAGCCGATTAATAATATCATCCAGCAACGCCTCGTCCATCGCAAACTGAAACCCTAGCTTCTCTCTCTAGACACAAAATAGTTTATATATATGTTTTTAACAGCGAATAATACGCTTTCCGAAAGCGACGTGCACCGAGAAAGAAAGAAAAAAAAGATCAGAACAAATGAATGGTTGAAAACATTACTGAAGCGTCGCTTTCGTGACGTCGCTGGGTGTGAGATGACGAGGATCAAGTAAAAGGGAGCGTTGAAATGGGTTATGGTTTCAGGCGACGGAGGAGGAGGAGTAACGGAGTTTGGTCAATGGAAGATTTTATGGGTGAGTGGCCGCCGCCGCCGTCGTATACCACTACCACTTTCTCTCTCTACGTAATTTGATGGGACGGCTGTAGGGGACGTAGATATAAACAGTAGCCCTAAAAATATTCGCTTTTTTGGTTTGTGTTTTGGAGAAGTGTTTGAAAAATTTGGAAATAGATAGAGAGAGAAATGAGAGTAATTATTGTGGAGAGAAAAAAAAGGAGGAGAGAGATAGAGTGAGAAATGAGAGTAATGATTAAAAAGTTAGAGAGAGAAAAAGTGGATCCCACCACTTTTTTGAGTTTGTTTCCAAAACATGTTTCTAAAATATGTTCCAAACAAGGTGATTGCCTCCGCTTCTCTGGAGATTGTCGAGGTCAACCGTATCGAGCGAGCTCTGGTGGGTGTAATTTTGAAGGGCGCCCGAATGGGGATGTGTAATTTCGAAAGTGGGGCCGGAATGGGACGTAAATAGGGGTGCGATTCGGTTCGGTTCGATTCGGTTATTAGTAAAACTATAGCCGAAATTAAAACATGTATCTACAACCGAAACAGAAACCAAAATTAAAATTGTTGGTTTTGGGTACTTATTTTATTGAAACCATATGGAAAATCAAATTTACCAATTTGGTATTATGCCGAAATCTGTAGACAATATTTTTAATAGAGTTAGAGACACTCGGAACTTATTTAAGTAATAAGTAGTTAAGTTGGTTTGATAAGCATATATCATGGTACTTAATCTTTTAAGTGCCCCTTAAAATATAGACTTAAAAAATTATAAAAATTACTATGTATCTTAGTACCTACTTAATTCTAACTGAAATTGTTAGTATTTATACATCATCCCTTTTTTTTATGATGGCCATTGTAAGTACCACCACCCTTGACCGCTGCCACCACTCCGCCACCCAAACGCCACCTTTTTCACCCGCCACCACTACCACTACTGCCGTCACCATTACCGTCGCCGCTGCTATTTCATAGTCGACGTCACCACTTCCATTTCACCGCCACACTACCACTATCGGCTCCACAATGCCGCCTCTGTCACCACCACCACCATTTCATTGTCGCCACCACCACTACGACTCCGTAACACCACCACTTCCACCACCATCATGTCATCGTTGTCACCACCGCCACCGCAATTACTACCCACACTCCATCACCTTCATCACTACCACCACTACTTCACAATTGCTATAATTACTACTACCACTTTCTCTCGCTTAGTACGTAATTGATAGGACGACTGGAAGGGACGTGGATATAAACATTAAACAGTAGCCCTAAATATTGCCAATGCTTTATCTAGAGAATTATGCAGGTCAATCGTCCTGAGTGAGTTTTGGTGAAGTAATTTTAAAGTGGGGCCCGAATGCGATGTTAACAGCGGTTCGGTTATTGGTAAAACTATAGCCGAAATTGAAACATGTACTTACAACTGAAACCAAAATTAAAATTGTTGGTTTTTACTTATTTTATTGAAACTATAAGGAAAATCAAGTTTACCAAATTGATATTACACCGAAATCTATAGTCAATATTTTTAATAGAGTTAGAGACACTCCGACTGCATTAAGTAATAAGTAGTTAAGTTGGTTTGATAACCATATTTCACGGTACCTACTTATTCTGACTGAAATTGTCAGTATTTGTAAATCATCCCCTCTTTTTACCACAGCCACTACAAGTACCACCACTCTCTACCGTTGCCACCGTTCCGCCACCCCAATGCCACCTCTGTTACCCGCCACCACTACCACTACCGCCGTCACCATTACCATTGCCGCTGCTATTTCATAGTCGATGCCACCACCGCCGCAATACCAATATCGGTACCACAATGACACCGCTGTCACCACCACCACCATTTCATTGTCACCACCACCACTATGACTCCGCAACACCTCCACTTCCACCACCATCATGTCATCGTTGCACAACCCCCACCGCAACTACTACCCCTACTCCATCACCTCCATCACTACCACCACCACTTCACAATTGTTGCAATTACTACTACCGTCACCGCTACCATCACCGTCTCCACTATCACTATCACTAGCATTACCACCACCAACACTGCCTTCTATCCAAAACCATCGCCACCATTTCAACCATCATTATCTCTACATCACTCATTCGTGTTCCACTGCTACATTCACCAGATACTTCTTCACCACCAAGATTGCACCATCACTTGCTATTGTCATCTCTTGCACTGGTCTCCACCACCGTCGCCTCTTCACCACCACTCTCGTCTTCCTTCCACCACACCGCATTTGTTACCACCATCGCCACAAAACTACCAACTACTACTACCGCTTCTCCATCACCATGACTACAAAAACTTGACTTCCATTAATTAAATAGAAAACTAACAATCACAAATATTTTAAACTAAAATTATTTTTCTTTTATCAAAACAATTAGTTTAATCCAACTCTTGATATTTTATCCAACAACTTTTCAACTTAAAAAATTCAGCATTCAATTTTCAGTTTTATCAAACACTACTTAAATACCCAACAACAAAATATCCAGAAAAACTGACAAACTAATCCACCATATGGTTCAAAGACATTGAATATCCATTATCCATCAACAAAATAACATAAATCACTGTTAGCAAATTCCAGCTTCCAATTATAGCTTTCATAACAAGTCTTAATATCTACCAAATTCAACCAAACAATATTAGCAACATTGTAAGGGACCGTGTAAAAAAAATTACTTTTTGGAGAAGTTTCGATTTGGCAGATAAAAAGTCCCAGTAATTGCTCCTTGGATTTTTCAAATCACAACGGTATAATCGGAAGTTATTTTGAGTAAAGCAAAGTTGTCTTTCACCCATTTTCTTCGGAGGAAAATGTGTCGTTTTTCGATTTTGTACTAAAAGTGAGGGGATGAGATTTTGATGTGATTAAAATTTCAAAATTTTGGAAATGCCATTGTTTCCAAATGAGGGGTACTTCCTTATTTTCACAAATAAATTAAAGTAACGAAAACTCAAAATTTTAGTCTTTACTTAAGTTGGGTTTATGAAAATAAGTATTGTGGTCACATATTATATACATAAGTCACATTTGGGTGTCTTTAAAAGGCATTTGAAATATGAGGGGTGCAAGTGTAATGTGTGAGATGTATATACTAGTGTGTGTGTGTGTATGTGTGTATAGTTTTGGAGCACAAAACACACTCCTCTTTCTCTCTCTATAGGCCGGCCAACACTCCTCTCTCTCTCTCTCTAAAAAATTTATTGATTTCCTCCACCAAATCCACTCTCCACACCTCACCTCTTCAAGATCCAACCTAAAATACATCTTCTACGCGTATATTGGAGTCCGGGGTTGCTTGGTTTCACTTGGAGAGCAAGCATTTCACTTGGGGTTGATCAAGGAGTTAGGGTTTTTCATTTCCAACTCAATCCAAGCTCAATCTTTGAGGTACGGGACTTTTATCTACTCTCTCCAGTTGTATATAGTTGAAATTGTACACATCTCTCCCTATTGACATTCAATTTCTAGTCAAATTTCTCTTCCACCATTAAAACGGGTTCTCTCCTTGCTGTGATCTTGACCCATGAATTTACTTGTTGAAATGCTCAATTGATAGTTGATTTACTCTCCTTTCATGCCTATTTGTTGTTTAGAATCATAAATATTTGAGTTTGAACCATTGAAATGAAGTTTGGGTTGAAATTCCATGCCAAATGGGAGAAAATATGTGTTCGCTGCACCTTTGGTCCGATCGTGGTCCGGACCAACTCATCTGTAACACCCAACCAGCAACCTTGGTCCGGACCTTGAAGGGGTTTGGTCCGGACCAACCCATCTGTACACTCAAAACTCGTTTTGAGCTTTTCTTCTTTGTTTGATTGATCCCCGTTGGTCATTGCCATCATGTATTTGACCCCTAACATCGACATAACCTTCAAATTGAGTTTGTGACACGTGGAATTAGTCGGACACCTTGGGATACGTATCGGACACTTACCATAATAAGTTGGTTTGACATTTTGACAAAATTTTTGAAGTTTTGAACTAAATGGGATACATGGAATGTTTTGATGAAATAAATATTTTGAGACGATGAAAACGGATTTATGATTCTAGGGTTCACCCGTTTAGTGTCCCTAGCCATGGGTGAACGAAGCCCACGAAATCCGGCAGGGGTGCACGGAGCCCACGAAATCTGGCAGAGGGATTCATTCCCTATTGAATCAAATGGTTGATTTCTATGAAATATTGGAAATATATGTTTCGAGATATTCTTGATGTTTTTAGTGAAATTGGACACTTGGACACAAATTTGAACACATGTGACACTTGTTGGTGATTTTGACATTTTTGAGTTTCATTGGGATACTTAAATGTTGTTTTGGATACATGGATACGTTAGGGACACTTGGATATTTCTCGGCCCTTCATTCATCTTGTTAGTCATTTGTTGGACACGTCGGCCATTCCATTCATGTTACCTCTTCCTCTAGTGCATATATCATCTATATACACCTAGCGTTAGTAGATTGGTTTCCTACTGGGCTAGTGAGCTCACCCTATCATTTTCAGGTACACGGTGTGGAGCATGAGATTGGATGCTTGCGAAGTGATGCATTATATGGAGCCTACACATGCATGAAGTTATTTTTCCATCTTATATTTAGTATTTTTGGTAGATGGCAATGTAACTTCTATTTATTCAATCTTTTGACATTATTGGGATTTATGTAACAACTTCAAACTTATTATTGGGTATCTATGTATTCAGGTACGAGTTGGCACCGTTTAGTGAATCGTTGACCGAATGATGTAAAGGAATATTGACTTAAGACTTTTCTATGGAAGTTTAGTTGACTTTTGACTAGCATATATACGTGGATATTCCGAGTATTTAGTTTGTTAAAAAGCAGGGCGTGACAAACATGTTGTTAAAAAAACATGTTGTTACAACTACAATAAATGTAAAACAAATTGCAATTATCCTAACTGAGGAGAAGGACTCATGTTGGAACTTAATATATGTGTATATAATTGAAGGGTATCTACGTAATTATTTGACAGTTAAGGTTCTATTTTGGGTGCGGTTATCATATGAAACCAGAATTGAAACCGGAACTAGAACCGAATCGATTAAATTTTCTAACTGAAAAAATCCAAATCCAAACCCAAACTAGGTTAGAATTCTATAAAAAACTGCACCAATCAGTCCCATACAATTTGAAGAACAACTGTTCGAGCTAGATTGTCATTCTTAGAAGGATCAAGATTTAAAATGAGTTTTTCTTTTGCGATTGATGATTTTGTTGAGTCTCGACAACGCATAGATGGATAAAAATAAATTTGATAAGGTTGGCTTGGTGGTCTTTGATTTGTCCACTTTTACATTTAGGATTTAAAATATCTTTAGCGCTAGACATTATTATGGGGTCAAGCTTTACTAAATTATTTATTTTAGGTTTACCTTTTCCTTTTTTATATCTCAGTCACGAATTAATCAGTCTCCAAAAACGATAGGATAATCAGGGAAAATAAATTTTATGAGATTAGGGTGATGTTCAGTATCTTAAACTTAAGATTTGTTCCCTTCTATATTGTTGGTATTACCATATTGAGTTTATTGCAACATAAGTTTATTCTGATCTAAGATGCAACCTTTCGGCATGAAGTTATTTAAAAGATAAGCAGTGATTGGTAGTAAGTCAAGATTGATTCACAGTCTAAATTGATACCAAACAACTTAAAAGTCAGGTTTTTTTTAATAAAATGTGAAGTATAGAACTTGAATGCGACAACAATATTTGTTTTTCATAGTTTATTCACATGGTGAGTTGAATTGACGTGCGTGTATGAGTGTGAGGAGGAGGAAAGGGTTTGATTTCCCTTGGGATTATGTCTGAAATTTGGACTCGTTCATTAACTAATTATTATTAGCCTCAACAATGATGAGCAATTTAAATGGCCTATGCTATTTTTGAGAATTACATGGGTTATCATGTACTTGTCTGAAAACCTCAGGTACCTTATTGCAATTATGGTTTACTTGGAGGATCCTATTTGGAAAGACTCGTCCCTCATCAGATACTTATCTTGTTCGCGGGTTATAATCGTAATTCCAAACCGAAAGCCAGCCACTGAGGAATAATAGGGTACAACCCGTAACTAGTTTAGAAAACCGCAAGATACCATACGACCCTAGATCTGTTCTTCACTCATACGCGTGTCACACTGTCATTAGTTAAACTGCAAAGAATGCCAAACCCCGGAAACAGCGAAACATCCCTCAGCTATGGATAACGCCACGTGTAACGAAACGGAACAAGGAAAGGAAACAGGATGCAAGTAGAATAACCTGACGGCAGCCGCACCGGAATATACCCACCGACGGGGTCACTCGATCCCTTATCGGAAGACTTTCGCCCTTTTCCCGAAAACTATAAATACTTCTCATTCTTCGTTTCAACCACCCCCAAATTTCGTGCCCTAGACTTCTTCGTCAGTCGCCGCAACATGCTTTTTCTTCCACTCGAAACACAAGATTCCCCTTCTTCTTCCCACCAATCTGAAGCCAAATCCATGATTTTCAGGTCGTCTTTGGCTGGAAATAGGTTTTGTTTGTAATGCTTATGGCGTTTGAATCGAAGATGTTTTGGATCGAGTGGTGACGGATGAGGTGGAGTTGATTAAGGTTATGGAAGTTGAGGCGGCGCGTGCATCGGACGGGGTTTCTGTTGTTGTTGAATCTTCAATCGACAGATATAGAAAAGGTGAGCATTTTAAACTTTAGGAAGTAATCTGTTATATACTTGGAATGTTTTGAAGGAAACTAGGGAGGTTCCCAGTATATCTGTTTGGCGATTATAAACGTTCAATTTCCAAAAGAATCTGTCATTAGCCGTTTTTTTTTTTGTTTTTCTGTTTGTGGAGTTTGAGATAACAGTCAAGAATCTTGCTGAAGGAAAGAATCGATAATTTCTCCCCTTAAAAGAGGCTCTTCCTTTCTTTATTTCTTCCCTATGATGGGGGGGGGGGAGGGGGGGGGTCTTATTTCTTGTGTTGGTTGAGTTGTTGGGCTTGGTTAGCTCGTGGACTCTCACACAATTGATGTACTGTCCCGTGTTTTGTGTTTTGTAATTCATACATGATGTAGATGATATATTTTAAGGATTGATAAAAGAAGAAGAAGAAGAAAAGATTACAGTCATTTGATCATTCGTGTATTGGAAATGCTTATCTGAAAGGTTTATGAAAGGAAGTAAAGTAGTAAGTGGACATCAGGGAAAGCACAAGTGGCCTTAGGTAAAATTTTAAAAGAGCTCTGGTTGTTGTGGATACTGAATTCTATAAATATAGGCTATAGCTATTTCCTAAAATTTCAATTTCCAAGTAAGATAGGTCTGCTGGCTTATGGATAAAAGAAGAAATGAGATTGTATCTACAGTTGAGCTACTATTGCTATAGTTTCCAATCCCAATCATGGTGCTTGTAAGCTTGGAAAAGCTGGACTTTTACGAGACATTTGGAGAAGAAAGGGTTTTTTTTTTTTTTTTTGTTAAAAAAAATTGTTAGGCCTTTTGATTTAGAGGATATGGTTTGGACGAATTTGGGCATCGAGTGGTTAATGAGGATTCTTCATTTTCATACCAATTTTTTCTGAAAAGTCTTTGAATATAATGACTTGTTTTTAGTTGGGACCTTATAACAGTGATGAACATATGCATTTGGCTTCTCAAAATACGTGGGGGCCTTGGGTGAGTGTCTAAGTCGGGTCACCTGAGGGCTGAGGCACTTGCCTATGTTGAGGGGTCACCTCATCGAGGTCAGGTCATGTTGAAAGCTTGAAAGATCCCTGGAATGGACTATAAAGCCTGTTTTAGTTGTTCCGTCAATGCATAATCAAGTGACAGGTGGAATTTTCAAATACAATAGGCTGTGCCTTCAGATGTACATGGCAGATTTCACTGCCTTCATTACAGTGCTTTGCTATACTCTTAGGAACTCTAATCGCAAATGACTTACCAAATTGTAATTGTTAAAGTCAAAGGACTCAAATTTATGGTCTGCTTATCATTCTTCTCTTAATTCATTATCTTTTTCTTTCTAATTTAATTTGGAAAAATGCAAATGAATTGAGAAAGGCAATTATGCTGTTTAGGTTGGGAAAGTAATTGAATGATCCTATCCTTATCTTATCACCATATTCGTATGGAATTCTGTTATAGATAATTGTATGACATTCCTTCTCCATTGGATGCAAAGTGTCTGTTCTCCGTATTGATTAAGAACAGTTTTTGACTATTTGGGGCGTGGCCTTTTGGGACCAGTATATTTTCGGTGTTTCTTTAGTGGCAAAGAAAAAAATGCAAGATGAAAGAAATAGATCAAGAAAATCTTCTATGTATTCTTACTTTGTGTTCTATTTTGCATGATGAAAATGAGCTTTTATGATGCAAATCTCTTGCAAGCTTCATTGTTTCTTGCTTTTACATGCTACTCCGCTACTAAAATTACTTGTGGGAATTGATTTTGACAGCTGTGATGGGTGATGTTAATACATCACAATCATCTTTTTGGACCAAGATGGCAGATACTGAACTTTGTAGTCACACTAATCGGATTTCCAGCTTTTCCACTGAAGAACCTCCTGGAGAGCTTAAGTTTCAGAGCAGAAATAATTCTACTTTGTCAATGGCTGGTCTTGATGGTAAAGTACAACGGAAATCAGGGAAGGTAGCAAGAAGTACTAGTGGTTGTGCTAAGAGATTGAGGGTGGCACAAATGAATGAAGTCACTATAAATGAAGCTGAAGATGATGATATAAAGGGTATGTTCTGATGAGCTTGCATAAGCTGCAAAATGCATGTTCTGACTGGGGAAATTCTAATTATAAAAGTTTGGCTTCAAAACATGCTTCAGGATTTCCAATTTTAACCATTATTTAAATGTTGTTCCCTCTAGGAGAGTCTCTTTTGTTTGAAAGAACCATAAACATGCCTGTTACTGAGATTTTATTTTTCTGACGGAGCCTCTACCGTTAGAGTAGTTTGATTGTTCTCTTGCGCACATTTCTTTTGGGGGCGTGTTCGAAGCTTGGGGAAAGAAAGAGAAAGTTCAAGGAAAGAATATTTTATGTCCTTTTTGTAACGTGGAAATGTCTCAAATATGGGAGATGTTTGGTTTTGGGAAGAAGGAAAAATTGCTGTTAAAAAGGTGGAAAATTTTGAATGTGATGCGACCTACCAGTTGTTTTCCTGCACTTCTATTTTTCCAGCTGGTATAAAATTGGTGGTCTTAGAGGAAAAATGTTAGTCCCTACCTTAGTTGCACAGAGCGGAAGAGGGGCGGGAGTGGGGGTATGTAGAAGGCGAGGTAATATTTATGTATTGTACATATGTTCTATAGTTACACTGTTACAAAGGGAGCGTGCATATAAACATGAGTGAGAAATGACATCCCAATAGATGTTTTTTATGCCAAATATATGGACTAAACACATAGATAAGTAGTTGAATACAAGACGAGAAAGAGACCTAAACCTCTCTTACTTCATTTTTCTTTTTCTTCTTCCTTGCATATATTTGGAAAGAGAAGTGAGAATTCCGCCCTTAAGATTAGTGTGGAAGCTCTCATTCTATTTAGGAGAGCGTTCCCATCTAGATGGGAGCGTTCCATTTTAGAACGATCCTGCTACTAAGGTCCTAACATTAGATTTGGTGCAATTGGCAAAAGAAAATTGAATGCGACCCAATCACAACTTTGGTAACATGTCCAGCTGGCAGAATCCTTAGTCCTGGTTGGGATCTAATATTGTATTGATTTTGCAAGACATAAATTCTGGCATAAGGATCTCTTATAGAAAGGAAACTTAAAGCTATCTTAGCTGTTAGATGTGGGAAGACAACATAATGTAGGCAGTTTGAAGCTTCTTTTTATTTTTATGGTGACAAGCCGTTAATAACCGCGACATTTATTAATACCTATCTTTTCGTTCATTGCTAAGTCGGATGTTAAGACGAACACGAAAGATTGAGTGGACATCTCTCTTTCATGTAACCCATCTTTGTGTCGGAAGATTGTTTCTGTGTCCATTTTACTCCATATAATCGAAGCATGCTTGTTAATAGAGCAGCAGAGCTCCAACTGTTGGTGATTTACACTTTTTGCGGATTTCGCAGAACCCAGGGTGATTTGGTGCATTTATTATTCTAGAGAAAGTTGCTTTCCTTGATGCACTTTTATGAAAGTATCATGCCTTGCGTATTATATCCCCTTGACTTGTACGCAGACAGTTGTAATCAACAAATGATTGTACTCTTTGTTTACCATTTGTTCTATGAAGGATTCATGAATTTACTAGTTTGGTGCTTGTTACCAGAATAAGTTCTGCTGAATCTGAAGGCTGATTTAGTAGTTAATTTGTAGCTATCTGATACATTATACGTCTTTACATGTTTTTTAGAAAAAAGTCAGACTGCTAAGCAAAGGAACATGGTAAATGGCAAGCGGGGTGACAAAAGAAATGGTAAAATTGCGATGAAGGGTAAATATGATTACTTCTCTCTGAAGGCTGGCATGGTGAGCTTCAATTCAGGAGCTGGAGGAAACAATTTTCTAGGTTTGATGCTTCAATCTGTAATTACGTCTTCATTATTTCTTTTGTAGCTGTTCTGAGGTAGAGTGGCTGGATTTAACTATCCATATGTTATAGCTATGCATGTAATTGGGTATGTGTTTGGACCTCGGCGGCATGTGCCTTTGCCACTTTCTTATGGAGGCCGAAATCTGAATGTGTTTCTACGGATACTTGTCAACATTCATGTCCATTTCCCATAGCACATATTGTAGGGCCAGCATGATACCATTATATTTGTATTGGGCTGCAGATAAAACTTAGCCTAGCTGAATTCAGGGCATTCAAGATTGTCTCGGTGAGAAACTTGAGTATTTGAGCTCAAGCGACGTTCAAATGTTTATTTGCAGGTGAAAAGGTAATGTCGCGGAAGTTTAGGAGTATTAAATATCGCTTGTTAGTTGCAGGTGAAAAGGTGACACCGGCATGTTTGAGAAATGATGTCAATTATTTCTGACAGAAATCACACATCTATATCCTTAGTCGAAAAGCATGAGTTCCTCATGAATAGATACATTTGCTGATCAACAAAAACACATGCGTCCTATTTAGCTTCCTCCGAGGCTCAGCTAAGCTAAGGTCTTGGCTGCCCGCTTTCACCTTGTTTCATGAACAAGTTTAAAAAGAGCTCTCAGATTGTAAAATAATGATTATGGATGAGCTCATACTGACCTCAGATTCAGCTGATCATGAATAAGTTAGTTTCGTTTCTTGGGGCCTTTGCCCTAGTTATGTGTATTCAGTTAGCCTATATCTTGTATCTATTCCCAATCAAGATATCAATGTTTTGTGCACTTGGCTTAGTGACGGACAAATGCGGTAGAAAAGGGAAGAAAACAAGCCTTTGAAAGGCACTTTAGATTCTAGGAAACAATTGTTTTTGCCTTGAAATAAACCCAACATTTTTTAAAAAACTCAGGGGGTCCAGGCCATCTTCCTGGCATCTCGACTAATCCCTAGTGGACCAATCTCACCATCCGCTTGTAGGGAGCCAGATAAAAGCCGGGGTAAAGTCCCATAGGAGGTTTTTAACCTGAGATCTAAGAGGGAGCAAACCTTTATGTCCCAGGTCTTCACCGCTAGGCCAACCCCTTAGGTTGAAGTAAACCCATCTGCAATTGTTGATGGACAACATATTTCCTTACTTTGATTAGAAAAAGATAATCCGTCACCATTTCTACGCATTTGCAAAGTTCCTGATAAGATGGACTCTATAACACATTGACCTTGTTCGGTTTAGACTCCAGAACCCGGTTTTAAGACCTCTTTAAAAGGGTAGGTTTCAAAAGTTGGTCTTAAAAAAGTAGGTGTGGGCCCGTGTACAGGGGCTGTGCTACTAGGAGACCTGCACGTGGCAATCAAGGTGCTGGAAATTTTGATGAAGCACCGACTTTGGCAGCTCTGTGCTACCAGGAGACCTCCACGTGGCAATCAAGGTGCTGGAAATTTTGATGAAGCACTGACTTTAGCAGCTCTGTGGTTTTTGAACCCACTTTTGGGGAAACTAAACAACACTTGGTTCTCAAAACCCGGTTTTGGGAACCTAACCGAACAAGCCCATTGTCTTTGTTTATGAAATGATAATTAAGTGGACATTGTCTTTGTTTAATTGATTAAGAATTGTGTTTCGTAGTCATTGCCCTTTTGAGGCATCTATTGGCTGTAATCATATGCATCAGGCTCCACCTTTCTCCTCTTTCCTTGAAGTTTTGCTGTATACTTTGGTGTTAATGGGCAATGTGTTCGAGCTAACAATAGCATCTGTTCTAGATAACGTTATGCTACATTGTTCAGCCATCTTTCTGGTTGCATGGCTGAAAGGTACTGAATCATGGTGCTTCTAATTTCTCATTCCATGACCTGCCACACTTTTTTTTTTCTTTTTGAATTGAGTTTGGTTTGTTTATTTATCTCCTTCACCTTGTTTATTTAGGAAGTTTCATTAGCACTTGCACATGCATTAGCTCATATTGACCTACGTTGTTTTTATTTCAGGAGCATATGGTTTGAAAGCAGATACATACGATGTCACAAAGCATCTGGACGAGTTGTCAGTAAATGAGCTCCTTGATGGAAGTTACAAGGGTCCTAGTTATGCTAAAGACAAGGGAAAGAAAGCAGCAAATTTGAATGAAACTATTGTACTGTCGGTTAGAAAGGCTTGCTCTATTCTTCGGCTACATAAGCCTCTACTGAACCAAAACTCCACTGAGATTGATAATAGTTGCAACCGGAAAGTTTCCACATGCCCAGTGAGCTCTGATGCTTCTGTGGCAAGCAGAAATGCAGGTGATAAAGGAGATACCAGCACTGTACATCCGTGCTCATATGACATGGTTAGTTTGAAGAGAAATCATATGTCATTTTGTTCCTGAGGAGCCTCCTCATATGTTATTGTATTGGAGTATGAATTATTAGGTTTTTAAAATCAAACATTTTACCAAATCTCTTGCATTAGAAACTTGATGCCTTGCCAGCGATTTTAGAAAACCTTCCGTCCCCACCTTGTCATTGCTGTTGACTACTATTTTTTTTTTGGGAATCTGTAGAGTTATTATCTTGCCATAGACAGTTTTATTTGTGGCTTTCGGCCTACAGTTTCACCATTGACAAGGGGTGGTTGATTTGGACTGGATTGGCCTCTGGCTTTGATTGCACGTGGCGGCTCCAATGACATAAACCATCATTCTTACCCTTGTCAGCTTGGGATTTAGATTTGGAATTCGAAAGCAAGTGCATTGCACGTAGTTAGTTTGTATTGGGAAATTGTTTGATTCTTTTCCTAAGAACTTTTATGGAAACCACTTGACTAGATGTGTAATGCTTTATATTGGACATTCCTTGAGCCCTTCTGATAGGTTATTCTAAACTTCCTCAGAATTCACAACTAGTCTCCTTCCAAGCCTGAATATTGATACTTACATCTGTTCTTGTGCTTGATTTTGTTCATAAAGGTTCAAGATTCTTTGAGCAAGAACGAAGCCCCTGCCAACGTGCTAGATTTCCAATTGTGTCAACCTAAAGATATTTTGGAATGCCTAGCACTTCCTCCGCCCAAGGATTTGGATTCTTTGCTCCTGGATGCAGCCAAGCCTACAGTACTTCAAAAAAATAATAATTCAGATTCACGTGGAAAGCAAATATCTCAACGAGCTAGCTTGTCGCATTTTCCTTGGTCCCATAATTCTGGCGTGCATTGCAAAGCTGGTGCTGATGCAATTAAGTTCTCTGGGAGCAGAACCACATGCCAGGGTAAATGGGTAAAAATCGGGAATACTTCTACTTCTCCAGAAGGTGGATCTGGTTTCCTTGCGGATCTAGAGTCACTCACCGAGGATAACAGCTTGGTCGCTTTGAAAGGTCCAAAGTGTGGCCCTTCAGAAAGTGAAATTTCCCCAGCAACATCTGTTAGCTTTCCTTCTTTTGAATTGGGTTCATCATCATCTGCTGCACAGTCCATTGCTTCCCAGCTTCCTCCAGGTGAGCTGTTGAGAATGATGGTATCTTATAGAGTTATAGTTGTGCATTTTCTGATTTTCATCTGAAGTAGGCTTTAATGTGAACTTGTTTTTTTTTTTTTTTCATGTGCAGAATCTGGTAGCAGCTTGAACTGTGAGATAGATGGTAAGATATGCTAGTTGCATTCATACTAATAACTTGAAACCTACTTCCTCTAGTTCTTCAATATCCGAATTGTATTTCACTTCTTGTACTAGTATCGGTGTACAATTTTAAGTTCATCCATGTCTTTGGACACTTCTGCACGTGCATGTTATAGAGTATATGCACAACCTATTGTTGATTCAAACCTACTTTGCGAGATATCCCCTTCATCTAAAAAAGTTAAAACTGCGTGGGTTACTCCGGGAGTGGTCGGGATGCATCATTTAGCAAGTGTCAGGGTACTCAATCCTGTGTTAGTAGATGGGCCATGCATCAATGATAAACTCAACTTTCTAGTTCAACAAATTAATCCAGGTGTACTATAACCTGCTCACTATTATATTTTTGTTGGTGACAGCTGGGCATTCTCCTAGATTGCTTGCTGCTGCTCAGACACTATGCGACATTTCAACGCAATCCCTAAAGCAACATGGGATGGTAAGGTGGCCGAAGAAACCTTCAGAAAAAACCATGAAAGCTTGCAAGTCAAAACCAAACGGCAAGTCGAGAGAAATATTTGCAGCACCAAAGCCTGTAATTGCAACTGATGACCAGGTGAAAAATACTAACGAGGTCTCGCCGTTTAAGAAGCCCAGGCTTTTGAATAAAGATCTCGGTCCTAACACCGTGACAAAAGCACCAATAAATTGGTCTATGCAGAGATCAAGTAGACCTTCTCCCAGCAAATCATTTAGAGACCCCATTGTGGAAATGAAACACTGTACCAATGCCCATGTTGTAAAACAGTCGGGCGTTATGCCACCGCCGCCACCGGCGAGGATTTCGGACAAGGCTTGTAACAGTCGGCAGAAGTTGAGGAAGTTACTACCGGTGGAGTGGAACAGGGAAGGGGGAAGATAAATTGATACAATTATATCAGATACTTCTTTCCTGCGCCATCTGTTGTTTAGTTTATTGGAATGCGGCTGGTTATTGTCGGAACTGGTAGGTCTGTATATATTGTGCTGCAAGAATTAGGGATTGTTTGTTGTATGTTAACCTCTCAATTGAGGGAATAGGGTTTCAATGTTGTTACCTTATTGTATTGTAGGAAAGGTGCGAAAGTTCACCCTTCTTTGCCTTGTGTAGAGCATTGGATGAGGCAATACAAATTTCTGTTCATCTCTCTCTGTCTCTCTGTTTTCAAGTAGTGGCTCATGGATATTGTAACATTGTGTACCTAGTTTTTCCAGATCTCTTCATTTCAAGGGGATCCGGGGGTGCTGTAGGGCGTCATTGTAGGGGGCCCCCGTAGTGCGCCATGTGGAGCGTCAGATGTGTTTTCAATGGTTCAGATTATCTTACAGGTAAAATTAGTATCCTACCTATAAAATAATGTATGTAATCTGGACCGTGGTCCACACGGCACCCTACAGGGGCGCCCTACGGGACCCGTTTCCATTTCAAGGTGGCACTTGACCTTTTTATTGGGTCCTAAACTTTTGCTAACAAACGTTTTGCCATAAAAACTCAGCAACTGTAAAACGAACTGTGTATCCATCAGTTACAGGAAAAGAATTACTGTAATATACAAATTAAGAGAACATTTGATCCAATATCAACACAATAGCCATTGCAAAACTGAGACTGAATCCTGGCCGTACGATCAAAATAAAAACCTCTAACCCAAAAGAAACTCCACCGTTCATTGACTCCTTCCTCTTGATCTCTGCTACCACGCGCTTCGACTCATCCAACACCCAGCATGATCTATGCACGTATGATCCTTCAATTGTGTACGCAGATTTCTTATCTGACGGTCCACAATACACGCGTGCAAGTACTTTCGATTTTGGCCGTAAGATGTTAATGTGTTTCCTCACACAGCCGATTGGTTTCTTGGATGAATGTTCACCATCTTCACCTTCATACACTAGCCAGGTATCAACTAGCCTAAGCTTCTGTCGATAAAAGTAAGTCAAATAAGCCATCTTAAATAAAAACATTATTGTAAGCTCAACACATACTTTAATCATCAAATATGTTACTGTCAGAACTGGTGGTGAGGAAAGTACGCCAGGTACGGAGCGGAGCGAGGGGAGTGAAGCGACCGAGCGAACCGATCGATTATAAACCCTGTTAAGATTTGATCAATAACAAAGAACTTGCTATCGCTCCCGTAGAGGTATCCGATTGCACAACCCAAACCTTCGGGGAAACTAAGCGCAGCCACACCTTCACGACCCCCTACTTACTTTCAAGGTACACACCCAGCGGAGAATCGAACCCTAGACCTTGAGGAGTTTCCCCAAGGCCCGGCATCCGCCCGCCCCACTGGGGCAACCCCTGGGTGTGCAAAATTGATTTTCTTAGGAATGAGCAAATCAGACGGTCAAAATGGAACTCGGAAGCACAACAACGTTTTTTTAGTTCAACAAATAGACCAGAGAGAATCCTATAACCGATATTGAATTACCTTGCGGTGACGCATGGTGAGGGTCGACATGCCGGAGCCGTCCATGAGAGTGACTTCCTCGGGACGGCCGGTGTAATTGTCAACCCTAAAGACAAAACTACCGTGCGAATCGATCACAGTGAACCCTTTGCAACTGAAAACAAGTGATTTTCGCCATACTGTAAGCTTTGTCCACGGGCCGTCGGCTTCGCAATCTTGTTGATCATCATGCTGTTGATTTTCGTGAACTTTTCTTGATATACATTTTGAGAATGGAGTCATGATCTCTTGCTCTCTCCGATGTTTTTAATCGTTAAAGGAAGTTAGAATGGGGAGAAGTTATTTATAGGCAAAAGGGTTAACAAGATTTTGATGACATATGGGGTGCCTGAGAATTTTAATGCTAAAATAGACAACCTTACCTAATTTGTACTATCTTTGATTAATCATACTGAAAACAAAGTTTATGGCAGTTTTTTTTTAAATAATCAGGTGTTCAGCCAATTTACACTCACTTTGACGAATTCTGGAAGATTATAAATCCATCGTTGTCTAATGTTCTTTACAGTTTATAAGTATTTTTTCTTTTGAGGAGTGATTTTCATGCTCCCTTGTTTATGAAGGCACTATTTTTTTTAAAAAAAAATCCTCTTAAAAATGAAGGTAAAATGCCATTCATTCATTCGTAAGTAGATTTTTTTTACATATAAAAAGACAAAATTGTAAACTTTGTACAAAAGAAATAAGATACTAATAAAAGAGAAATCAATTTCTACTACCTTTTAGTCAGATGACTATTCTTCATAACGTGCTAAATTAGTGAGACTAAGGGTATAAATAGGGTAAGAGTGACGTGGTAGCCGTGCGGCATATCCGGACTGTCTAAAAATACAATTGACAGTCTGGATCAAAACACACTTTTTCTTTTTCTATACCGTCGGTTGTATTTTTGAACGGCCTAAATATGCCACACGGGTATCACGTGATACCCTTCCCGTACCCAAAATATTCTCGACTATTTTGCATTGATTTCAAGAAGATGCGGTTGAATATTTTGGTGGAACCCACTGTTATGATGCCACGTATCTTGTGAAATAGAGTACCTGTCAAATGAACGGAATGGTCCATATTTTATGATTGAAATATATTCCGTTTGATATATATATATATTTTTAATAACTGGATGTCCGAGTGAGTTTGCAAGTACCTCAACTAATTTGGAGGCCAAAACAGCTTGCACGTACCTCAACTAATTATGGGACCTTTAAGTTAACGACCGAATAAACCTCCAGTAACCCTAAAGTTTGAAATATTTGGTCTCCGTGAGAATAAAACGTGTGACCCAATTGAATTTTCTTTTACAATCAAATAATCTATCGGTATAGCTATGCCACCATCTTCAGTCATATGCTCTTCAAACACGTCTCTCTCTCTCTCTCTCTCTCTGAGAATGCATTCTACCTAAAATCAATAGGATATTGTTTACGGAATAAATGAAATTCCGGTGAAAATTTATCTGACAATTTAACAAGCAACAATATCCCCACGTGCATTGAAAATGTATTTGTGTGATACTGTTACGTGGCGGGGAACATTTTCACCTTAGGATAGTAAGCCTCCGAAAAGTATGACGAGTACTTAGGGTTTCGGCGAGAATACTTGCTAGACTCAAAGACTAAAAGGCTACCCGGCTGGGGTTTGGCCGGAATACCCCTCCTATGATTGTGTCAGAGAGTGAACAGAGGAGAAAAACTAGAATTTCGGGAGTGAGATTGTGTATCCTTTTTATAGATTCTCTTTACTTGGCGTTCCCACACGAGATGCTCTCTTATCCACATATCTCCTAAGTCCCATCCTTATCGTGATTTCGGTCCGCCATATCAACGTTTGTCCAGTGAGTACATGCTAGCCCATAACCTAACTTGGCTAGTTTTTGCCTAATCGATAGCGAGCCCAAAATCTAGCGCGCTTCATCATATAATTAGCAACATAAAGACAACAAAGCATATGATCACATCCTTATACATTAATTTCACGTAGTGGTGAACGCGAGATATATGTCTAGCAAAGGCCTGAATCATGTGTATTTTCATATATATTGATAGTATATACTGTACTTTATAAGTACTTATCGCTACCAGTGAGGTTCGAAAAAAGAGACTATATTGTGTGCATGTGCGTGACCACCGAGTAATTTTATACAAACAACCTAAAAAATGATTAGTAACTTGAAATTTTAAGAATTTTTATCCCATGTAGAAATTTCAAGAATTTTTTTTCACTCAAGTAACATACAGGGTCAATTCCATAGATTTTTTTAATTAACTTAAAAATTAGTATAATACCCAAGGATACTTGGAGTTGTGCAGTGGTCAGTCTCTCTCGGGATCGCCCCTGATGGCTTCCACGTGTTCCCCTTACCACTTGGTTACTTTTCTTGGCAGGAGCACCGAATAAGAGTTGCACACCTACTATATATAGTACTACTGTTAGCTTTGTTTAGTATCTTTGTTAGTCAATAAAATGCACTGGAAGAATCATCAAAATGCCACCCCACCAATCAAATCCTAACACGCCCCCTAAGCTCACATTGCTCCTTGGACTTTTTCGAATTCTTAACAAGTTAGGAATCTTAGGATAGTGAAAACAATAAGACCTCACGTCTTTTGTTTATCGGGGTGTCCGAAATATTGTCTCGACTAATTTATTAGGTACATGTAGTCCCCCGTCCCACATAAAACCGGGGGTTCATATTGTGTCTTTGGGCACTATACGATGTACCGGGTAATTACCGGGTCAAAGACTGCTTTGTTTTTGGGAAAAGTCTCAGAATGTCTTCCTCTGTAAAATACTACTAGTAACATATGCCTACCAAGATCTTCCCCTATTTAGTCACTCAAGTCTCCTAAATTCAGACAAAAATTTATCCACCTTTTAACGAAACAAGAATCACTAGCTCGGGTGGACACGCGGCTGCATTGTCTCAGCATTTGTGGACCCTTTTGGCTTTGGAGATACATTTTATTAAATACTATAGGTTAGGTTCTGTGATGGATGAGCTGGAGAGGTAAGAATGATTAACAAATAAACAGAAAAGGGAATAGGGTGATCAAGAGGAAGGGTGAATAACAGAGCAGGAGTGTACAGAAGAGACTAAGGCAGAAGACAACGCTTAGACTGATCTATGGCAGCCCCAAGAATGACCTAGAGAATGGAATGCTCTCACTGGGAAGAATGTTCTTCTTCCAAGACAGTGATTTTATCCACTTTCTCTCTCTAGAATCCAATCTCGGGAATGTGAGGGAATGTTTCATATTTATAGGCAACCTGAGCCAATGATCTGGCGTCAGGCTGTCGCCCTATAACACAAGAACACGTGTCCCCTCCGTACATCCTGACTGCACGGGTGACGCTACCCACCACGCGGCTGACCCGCGCGACTTACTCGGGGGCGCTGCTCCACCCCTCGCGCAGAGCACCTCTTGTCCTTTTATAGCCACCAAACCGCAAGATCTCCCTTATTCCTGTGAGGGCAAGGTCATGACCTGTTCGGTCGTGCCTATACCGCAGCCAAGCCTCAGGGGGCCCCTCAGGTCCTGTCTTCAGACCAGAGCAAGTATGATTACTTGGGCTAAAGATGGACTGTCTTCATGCACTCTTGCCCATTTATCTGGGCTGGACCAGTCATGAGACTAATGGGCTTTTCTCCGTGTATGGATGACCCATGGTCATATAGAGAAGTTTCCTCAGTTGGGCTTTGAAGAGCGCGCAACTGGGAGCTGCCGCGTGGGGTAGCCCGCGCTGATGGCTCCAAGCGGTTAGTGCCGCGAGGGATCGCCACGTGTCACGCGGTGGTGCGTGACATTTGTCATCACCTTACTGGAAGGTCAAACTTGGGACTCCTCCACGTGGGTCAATACGCTGACCCTTCCTACAAATACTAGTTACGTACATGCATGTTTTTATTAGAGTTGTTTACCGGGATACCTCTGTAAGTTTATGTTTTTCATCGGACACGTCCTACACGAAAGCTCTGCGACACTTACATGACGATTTCATAGCAGCAGTTGAAAAGAACCCAAATCACTATGTATTACCTAGGCACCAAGCCTAGCTCATACGTGTGTGGATTCATGAATAAGTGCATGAAGCTTACATGTGTAGTTTAAGAAGGTGTTGGGTGCACAAGGTCAGAAGCGGAGTTAGAATTTAAATATGGGAGTGTAATGAGGAGGACTTATAAAATTTCGACCACTCACAATAAAATCCATGTATTAAGTACCTTCATGTTGAATATAACCTCTATGTACTGCAATTGCCCCTCAAATTTGATTTAACTATTGCGTTCTTGGGAGCATCAAGTGGGAGACAACGTGTTTGATTAAATGCCGAAGTGAATATTAGCCTTCTTTTTGAATCTTCTACCTCCATTTATTTAGCACCTTTGCTTGCATCCAAAGATTGTATCTCAAAGTGCCTAACCCCAAGCGTAGGGCTATGAAATCGTTTGCAAGTATATAACTCGGTAAGTCCGAGGTCGAATCCACAGGGAAAGGTTTTATGGAGAGAAGAGCTTTATCGATCTAAATGGTGATTTTTAGCTGTAGGAAGCCAACCCTTTCTTTTCTTGATTTGTTGGTGATTTTAGAACTAAAGATTGCCAACTTAAAATTAAAACTATGAATTTCGTCTGAATTATGGGGGCAACATCCGTCTGAATTATGGAACTCACTTGCTGAGTCAGAAAGACTTTCTTTTGCACATTCAGCTTACGCTTGACAGTGCACAAGTCCTTCAAAAATTTCGCATAAGACGGGATTTGTTTAATCGCATCCAACAAAGGGATGTTGATCTTGACTTGCTTAAACAGCTCAAAAATCTCTGGATTTGACGATGGTTTTGGTGCTACCCTCAATCTCTGAGGGTACGGAGCTGGGATTGGACCAGTTGTCACAATAGGTTCCACAATCTCTTGAGTGTCAGAAGTATCACCACTTGGTGATTCAGTAGGAGACGGGGGTGGTGTTAAAGGTTTGATAGGTTTAGGCTTCACACCCACAGAATTATCAATTTCTTTACCACTTCTCAATGTGGTGATTGATTTTGCCTCCTCAACATTGGAGCTAGCTCCAGATGAACTGCTCACAAAGTGTTGGCCCTGAGGATTGGCCTGAGGCTGGGCAGGAAATTTTCCCTTTTCTTGTTGCATGGCCCCCACAGAAGAGGTCAATTTAGTCAATTGGGTACGAATGTCTCCAATGACTTCCTTATTCTGCTCATTGATTGCAACTTGACTTTGCATAAACATTTGCAAGGTTTCCTCAATACTGTGCTTATGTGGTGGTTGATACGCCTGAGGGGCCATGGGTGGTCCCTGTGGCGCATATGCCTGTTGTTGCTGCTGTTGTGGGTACCTAGGAGGTCCCTGAGCCTGTTGTGGTTGGTAATTTGGCGGAGGTTGTTGGTATTGGACTTGGTAATTCTGCTGAGGTGGACCTTGGGGAGGTCCTTGGTTTTCATTGGCGCGCCACTTAAAGTTCGGGTGATTCCTCCACTCTGGATTGTAAGTGTTGGAGTAAGGAGAATTGGCCGGGTTCCTATTCTGGTTCTGGACTTGGTTCAGAGCATTGACTTCAACTTGCTCTGTCCCGGAATTAGAGCCATGGAGTACCTCTTTGAAAGTAGGTATTGTCGGGCAATCATTGGTTGAATGCCCTTGTGTGTCACAGATAACACACATCCCCTCAGTCTTGGCCACAGCGGCCACTTCAACGGCTTTTGTCATCTCCAATTTCTCCAACTTACGAGTAAGTTGGGCAACTCTTTGGGAAAGATCATCCTGCTCTCGCAAAATATACTTCCCCGGACTCACTTGGCCATGACTAACCACTTGGTTAGTCTTTTCATTTGGATCAGAGTAATCCCATGACTTATCATTTTCGGCCAAAAAGTCAAAATACTCAAGTACCTCACCAGGTAGCTTATTCAAAAATTCCCCATTGCACATCATGTCTATGAATTGACGATTACGAGGAGAGATTCCCTTGTAAAAGTAACTAGCTTTTTGGTATTCATCGTAGCCATGATGCGGGACTGCATTCAAACAGTCCTTGTACCTCTCCCAACACTTGTGAAACGGTTCATTTTCATGTTCCTTAAAAGACTCTATCGCATTTTTCAAGGCGTTGGTTCTATGTGTAGGAAAGAACTTTAAGAAAAATTCTTTTTGCATTTCATTCCAATTGGGTATTGATTGAGGTTTAAGTGCGTTGAATCAATTTTTTGCTTTTTCTTTTAATGAAAACGAAAAAAGTTTAAGACGCGCTGACTCTAATTGGGCTGGGTCGTTACACGCTGTTCCAATTACATCTTCAAAATCCCTCACATGTGTGTAAGGGTTTTCAGAATCTAGACCATGAAAATGGGGCAACAAATTTAACATCCCCGGTTTAACCACAAACACATTAGCATTGCCAGCAGTGGGTGCAGGCAACACTATGCATGACGGAGTAGTTGCACGAGTTGGATTGAGATAGTCCCTCATCGTCCTCGCAGGAGGGACATTAACAATTTCTCGTTCAGCCATTTCAAAATAACTTGACAACCTTTTAGTAGTTTCAGAAAGAACCCAACGTTTTTTAGGATCTTGCACCCAACGACTAGCATACATAAACAACTAAACACACCATTTACAAACAATAGTGAAGGAACGGGTGATGAAATCCCGAGCCCTTTTTTTTTATTTTTTATTTAGCACCTGCGAGCGCTGCAATAACAAACGTTAGTAAACAAAAATATAATTGGGCGGTAGAACCGACCTCTGAAAAAAAAAAAAAAAAACTTAAAAGTAGGAGGGATTAACCTCCACAAAAAAAAAAAAAATAATAATAATAAAGACAGTATATAAACCGGAGGGATTAACCTCCGAAGTTAGGAGTTAGGTTAGACAGGAAGGGTTAACCTCCATGGTTAGAAGTTAGCAGTTAGAAAAAGAAAAATAAAAAGAGGGGCAAAAACCAACCTCTGAAGTTAGAAGTTAGTAGTCAACAGTCCTCAGTCCAAAGTCCTTTCAAATATGTCCTCTACAGATATTGTTTCACTGCAAATACCAAAGGACCTAAACCAACTCCTCAAAGTTTGGTTGAATTACAACTGCAAAAGTTTCCTACTCACCAATTTTTTCTTTTATGATTTTATGATTTTTTTTTTTTAAATTATATGTTTTTTTTTTTAGATCTTTTGATTTTCATCTTTACGACAGAATAAAAGTTTGAAATACTTACGGTGGGTATAGAGCGATGCAGCTGAAAACTCCAAATCACACCGATCCCCGGCAACGACGCCAAAAACTTGCTTGCATCCAAAGATTGTATCTCAAAGTGCCTAACCCCAAGCGTAGGGCTATGAAATCGTTTGCAAGTATATAACTCGGTAAGTCCGAGGTCGAATCCACAAGGAAAAGTTTTATGGAGAGAAGAGCTTTATCGATCTAAATGGTGATTTTTAGCTGTAGGAAGCCAACCCTTTCTTTTCTTGATTTGTTGGTGATTTTAGAACTAAAGATTGCAACTTAAAATTAAAACTATGAATTTGCTTGAATTTAACAAAGAGGCTCGGGCCAAGGTTCACACCACCTATAACCTAAACAGATTTATGATTCTCACAATTTGCACGGTTGAGTCACAAGGTAATT
>JAXBDA010002687.1:0-40367 GCA_036023075.1 Gaultheria prostrata | reverse complement strand
GTTCCCACCCTTACTTACACCTCGTCTATTTTTTCCCCTCTCCTCCTCCTCCTTCTCTCTCTCTCTCTCTCTCTCTCTCTCTCTCTCTCTTTCTCCTCATCCCAATCGAAACCGCCCAATTCTTCTTCATCAATGGCAACCGTCACTGCAACCCTCAGTTCTTCTCTCTCTTTCAAACCAAAAACCTCATTCGTAAACACCCAATCGTCTTCCTTCCATGGTTTCCGACCCACCAAGGCCCTACGATCTCCATGTCCGCCTCATCCCCGCCCTACGATCTCAAGTCGGTGTGGGCGCTGGATCTGCTAGCCTCTCCTGCGCTTACAAGTTTGGGGTGGGCTAAAACTTGTTTGGTCTAATTTTACATATAAATTTTTTTTTTTTTTGGTTTTCTGCAATCCCACCTGGGCTGCAGCCCATGCTTACCTCCGCCCTTGTCAGAATGTGAAAATATATTGACTATGTTTTATCACCACAGCAAACTGACGAAGACCATTCCTTGAAAGTTTCTCTTCCTGCTGTTATATCATTACATGTGTGTTTAATCTGTAGATATTGTTAACCAGCAAAGATGAAGATCAAGTTGACACGTTTGATAATAATGCACGTGTTAGTCAGTTAGTGTGATTAGCTGTCAAGTAGTGGGAGTTTGTTTTCATATGCTGGCCCACTCCTTCTATTTCTGTCGTGTATATAGTTTTAGTTTCTTATTTTATTCATTCCTTTAAGTCTATAGAGAGAGAAACACTTGTCATTTTACTTTTCAGTTTCAGAGAAATGTATTTGGGGATTTTTCTTCAGTTCTTGGTTTGTTGTTATGGTGTCAGAGCATAAATAAGACGCGAGTCGTTTTTCGATCCAAGACGCAAGTAAATCTTTCGATTCAAGATTCAACTTCCTCTGCTGTTCATCAAATTGAATTTCTGAATCAACAATGGCGGCTTCTTCGTCTACTGAGTATTTACCTCAATCTCTTACTTTCTTGATAGCAAATTTTCAATCATTCATTACGTTGAAGCTTGATTCCTCAAACTATTTCGCATGGAAAACTCAAGTAGAGAATGCATTACGTGCGAATTCATTGTTTGATTATGCAAGTGGTTCTGGAGAAATTCCACCAGTCGAAACCCTAGATACCTCTGGTAATAAGATACCTAATCCAGCCTATATCAAATGGGATACTATAGATCGAATGCTTCTCTCGTGCCTAATTGCTACCCTAACACCATCGATCCTTCCTCATATTGTTGGAACTCATCGTACATATGAAGTTTGGTCTAAATTGGAAGAGAAGTTCAGTCTTCTCTCTCGTACTCATATCATGGATATTAAACGAAGAATCTATAGTCTCAAGAAAACTACATCTATGGAGCAATATCTGGACAATATTAAGGGGCTTTTACAGAAACTTGAGGCATCTGGTTCGCATATGGAAGATGAAGATGTGGTGTTTCATACTCTCAATGGTCTACCAGATGAAGTTTATCGTACTTTTAAACAAGCAATTCGAACTAGGGCTGAGATTACCCCTCTCACGTTTAGTGCCCTTTCCACCATGCTTGTGGCAGAGGATTTGTGCCAAGAATCAGTGGATACATCAACTATTTTGGTTGCTCAACATAGCAATGCTTCATCTTCACAAGGAACCCCCTCAAATCATCCTATTTCTGCTTCTACCACTGGAGTACCACCACCACAACCTACTAATCAAGCATCTAGCTTTCAGTTTCCAGTACAGTTTGGTTCTCAAGGGCCTCAATTTGGCAATGGTGGACAGTTTGGATATTCTAACTATGGGGGAAATAGAAATAACAGGGGTAACAGGTTCAGAGGACCAAGAGGAAACTTTCCTTCAGATTTTCCTTTTCAATTTGGAGCGTGTCAAATATGTGGCAAGACGAATCATCAAGCAAATAGATGTCATTACAGACTAGACATGAACTACAGACCTCCCATATCTTCACAGTTTGGATATAATATGGGGCCTACATCTCAGTTTGGAGGATCAGGAGCATCTTTGGGATATCAATCACAGAATTCTCATATTCATACTGCTGGAAATTTTGCACCTCGACCACATGCTCTTATGGTCACTCCAGAAAATGTTGCCTCATATCCTGCAATACATCCATCTTTGGTTGCTCAACCTTTACCACCAACTTATCCATACATTAATTACCCTACCATGTATGCTTCATCACATATGCCACCACAACACATGCAATCTCAGTCTCCTATTGGTTCACTCTCAGGAGCTTCTTCTGGTCCAGTTGCTTCTGCACCATGGTATTTTGATTCAGGTGCAACAGCTCATGTGACAAATGATGCTTCACACATTCAGATGCCAGCTTATACTCCACCTACTGCTGTTACTGTGGGCAATGGTCATACAGTTCCTGTTTCTAATTCAGGTAAAGGTCTCCTCCCTCTTCCTACTCAGACTTTTAATCTTCAAAACATCCTACATGTTCCTAAAATTTCTCACAACCTTCTTTCTGTTCACAAGTTTGCTCTTGATAATCATTGTCGTATCACTTTTGAAGCTTGTGGTTATGTCATTCAGGACATGAACACCAATCAAGTGCTCCATCAGGGACCCTGCAACCAGGGTCTATATCCTCTTCTTCCTTCTTCTAGCTCTTCCATTGGCGCTACTGCTCTTGTCACTACTTCTACAGAATCTGAATTGTGGCACAGGCGTCTAGGTCATCCATATGGTGCACTCTTACAACATTAGTCTGCTAAATACAGTTTGTCCATTCCTTCTACTTTTAATAGTCAACTTTGTTATGCTTGTAATAAAGGCAAAAGTCACCAATTGCACTTTCCTGTGTCTGTTACTAAGACCACTTTACCTTTTGAACTTCTTCATGCTGATGTCTGGGGCCCTGCTCATATTGCCTCTTTCTCTGGGTATAAATACTATCTTTTGATTGTGGATGATTTCACACGTTATAGTTGGTTGTTTCCTTTGCATTTTAAGAGTGAAGTTTCTTCTCATATTCAAGCATTTAAGGTTTTTGTTTCCAATCAGTTTGGTTTTTCCATTAAAACAATAAGATCTGATTGTGGGGGAGAGTTTTTTAACCGTGTTATGACTGCTTTCTTTTCTACATTTGGGATCTTCCAAGAAACTACTTGTCCTTATACACCTCAACAAAATGGCTTAGTTGAACGAAAACATGCTCACATTGTTGAGACAGCCATTACTCTTCTTCAACAAGCCAAAATCCCTATCCAGTTTTGGCTTGAGGCCATTACTACTGCCCTCTATTTGATCAATCGTCTACCTCACTCAGCTTTACAGTTTGAAGTACCTTATCAACAACTTTATAAAAAATCTCCAGATTATCATAGTCTGAGACCTTTTGGGTGCTGCTGTTTCCCTTGGCTTCGCCCATACTCCTCAAATAAACTTGAGCCTCGATCTACCCCATGCATTTTTCTTGGTTATTGTGCAGGAACAAAGGGATACAGGTGGTTAGATCCTGTCTCCAAGAGGGTTTATGTATCTAGACATGTGAGGTTTATTGAGTCTGATTTTCCTTATTCTACTCTAAGTGTGTCTTCTAAATCCACTTTTCCTATTTCTTCTTCCTTTTCTGCCTCACCTTCCTTTGTTATACCCTCTCCCTCTGTCTTTCCTACTGCATCCACCACTACATCTGTACCTATTTTACCAACTCCTATGCCTCATTTTTCTCCTACTCCTACTCCTTCTTTTTCCTCACAGTCTCCAGCTACTTCAATTGCTTCTCCATCTCCTCCCGATTTACCCTTAGCCACTCAGACATCTCTTCCTTCCATGTGTCATCATCCAATGGTTACTAGGTCTAAAAGTGGTGTCACTGTTCCCAAACTTCCTTTTTCTCTTCTTGTTCAATCTCCTCCTACTACTGAACCTCATTCTTTCAAAGAGGCTATGGCCTTTCCTGCATGGAGACAGGCTATGACCGACGAGTACACAGCCCTCATGTCTCAAGGTACGTGGTCACTTGTTGCTCCACCTCCAGGGGCTCCTATTATTGGGTGTAAGTGGATCTTCCGAATCAAAAGAAACTCTGATGGGTCTGTGGCAAGGTATAAAGCACGACTTGTGGCTCAGGGTTTCCAACAAACTAAAGGAGTTGACTATACAGAAACATTCAGCCCTGTGGTCAAACAACCAACTATACGGGTAGTGCTATCTTTGGCTTTACATTTTGGTTGGAGCATTAGACAACTCGATGTCTCAAATGCATTCCTTCATGGTACTATTCAAGAACAGGTTTATCTTAGACAACCTCAAGGTTATATTAATTCTCAGTTCCCTCATCATGTTTGTCTTCTTCACAAAGCACTGTATGGTCTCAAGCAGGCACCTCGCGCCTGGTATGATATGCTCCCCCAACAACTATTATCTCTTGGTTTTCATAATAGTTTGGCAGACTCCTCTCTCTTTGTCAGAAGCCAAGGATCAGACTTGATTTATGTTTTGGTATATGTAGATGATCTTCTTATTACTGGTAATAATTCAGAGTTGGTTCAGCAATTCATCACTCAACTAAGTTCAGCTTTTGCTTTGAAAGATCTTGGTTCTCTGCATTTTTTCTTGGGCATAGAAGTTCTGTCCACATCAAAGGGTCTTATTCTCTCTCAAAAAAAATATGCTACTGACCTCCTTGATAAAGTTGGTATGTCCGATTGTAGACCTTGCTCTACTCCATCCTCTCTTAGACCTAGCACTGAGGAGGGCAATGCTCTTATGACCAACCCAGAGCTCTACAGGTCTCTAGTTGGCTCTCTGCAATATCTCACCTTGACTAGGCCGGAAATTTCTTTTGCTGTCAACTCCGTTTGTCAACATATGCATTTACCCTTGGAAAAACACTTCACTGCAGTCAAACGTATACTTAGGTATGTTAAAGGTACCTTGGATCAAGGTCTTCTTTTTAGCCAGAGTTCTCTTACCCTGTCAGCCTTCTCTGATGCTGACTGGGCAGGGGATGCCATTGATAGACGATCAACCGGTGGATATTGTGTCTTTCTTGGATCTAATCTTGTGTCATGGTCAGCCAAGAAACAGGCCACAGTGGCCAGATCTTCCACTGAAGCAGAGTACAAGGCTTTGGCCAATGCAGCCTTTGAAATTGTATGGTTACTGCAGCTTTTTAAAGACTTACATTTTCCTGTTAATTCTGCTACTCCTACTCTGTGGTGTGATAATATTTCTGCCATCTCTTTGGCTACTAATCCTGTATTTCATGCACGTACGAAGCATGTTGAAGTTGACTTCCATTTTGTGAGAGAAAAGATTGGTCTCAAACAACTTCAGGTTAAACATGTTCCCTCTGAGTTCCAAGTGGCTGACATTTTAACAAAACCTCTTACTGCTGCTCGATTTCTTCTGTTGAGGGACAAACTGCAGCTGTCTCTTGTGCCAGCATCAGTTTGTAGGGGTGTGTTAACCAGCAAAGATCAAGATCAAGTTGACACGTTTGATAATAATGCACGTGTTAGTCAGTTAGTGTGATTAGCTGTCAAGTAGTGGAGTTTGTTTTCATATGCTGGCCCACTCCTTCTATTTCTGTCGTGTATGTAGTTTTAGTTTCTTATTCTATTCATTCCTTAAGTCTGTAGAGAGAGAAACACTTGTCATTTTACTTTTCAGTTTCAGAGAAATGTATTTGGGGATTTTTCTTCAGTTCTTGGTTTGTTGTTAGATATGTGCGTCTGTGTATATATGCTAGTGGACATCAGGGGAATTAACTTTCTTGACATCTTTTATTTTCGTTGTTGCAATTTGTTACATATAGTATCAGCAGCAACCATCGTAACTTAGTTGCAATGACTTTGCTGTATATCACCCAGACACCCAGTGAGGCCATGTTTAGGCGACGCATGCTTTTTTTGGTTTGGAAAAGAAGAAGAAACTGATTCCTTGAAAATCATCTTGCAGGTAGAAACAAACCCCTTGGATGATGAGAACATTGATAACGAAGAGGATCTAGATAGTATTAAATTTTAGGTCTACTATTTGTTGATCAAGTTTTTAGGCTCACAAGTTTATAGCAGATGATGACACCTAAAATATGTCAAACATTATGCTAGACGAAAATCTCGTGGGTAAGGATGAAGAAGGGGAAGGAATCATTTTGCGGCAACAGTATCCATGGGAAGGAAGTGACCGAGATTATGATTATGAGGAGATCGATTTGTTCAATGTTCTTCTGATTTGATATTCTCTCGTCCCTCATTGAATTATTTTATCGTCTGTGCTTCATCTGACTGTGAGTGTGCAGCTCCTAAGCAGAGTGTTCCATATCGTCCAGGAGAACAATCCAGAGCTTGCTAGAGACAGGCGTAGAACTGTCATGAGGCCACGACAAGTTATTCGACAAGGCACAAAGAAGACTGTCTTTGTGAATCTTGTGGATCTATGCAAGACTTATGTTTAGATTATTATGGGTTTCCATTTACTGAAAGACAAAATCAAAATCAAGAAGGAGAAAAAAAAATCTATTGGATTTGCACGTTTTCGCTGTCTGTACCTTTTTACGTCTATACAGTACTCATTTTGGTGGAAAAAGTCTAAATTGCAATTTATGTTATGTACTGACTCATTTTTGTCTTTCAAAAATCTCTTTTGAGTTTTTTTTTTTTTTTGGTCAAAATTGTAGCATATTAATATGAACTTGAAAGATTCAATACATCAAAAAGAACGACAATCTCTATCAATAAAAGAACGCAACCAACCGGGTGGCCGAAACTCCCAGGTGCTAGTTCCGGACCCTCGCAATCTTAGCGCCACTGCTTGAGCGAGAATGGGTCCTTCCAACTCTTCAAACGTGTTGAGTATCATACCTCGTGCTCGAGTAGTTTGTAGGGTTTCACTCACAATTATTTGTAAGTTCTGATCAGCTATGTCACTCACACGATAGCAACTTGGGAGGTCATGCCGTCGGAGAAAACCATTCATTCCAGGAATGCCTTTTATAGGTACATCCATATTGTTTCCTGCATTTGCGTTTTCATAACTATTACACAATACTATCAAAAATAAAAAACAAAGCCAATAAATGTAGATCATGATCAATTTGGTTTTCTAAAATAGAATCTTTGACTTTTATTATATAAAATATGATTTTGTTCTATTTTTGAAGATAGTGGTTGTTTTCTTTCAAAATTAAAAATTACATAGAAAATGTCAACGGTTCATGAGTATTTATTTTGTGCTAGTGGGCCAAAATTCCCTTCAAAAACATGTACTTAATGTTGGATCTCATATTTTTATTTGATTTCCAAGGGTCCTCATAAATGTGCAGTTGTAAATTTAGATCATTTGTCGCATCACTTTTCTACCATCTCTCCTAAAACCAATTGGTGTTGGGAAGAGTTTTAATTAAGTCTTTTATGTTAATCAAAATCGCATCCGCAAGTCTGTTTTTAGAACGGTCACATGAAATGGCATTGTGTAGCCAATTTTATGGGGCATTCCGAGCCTAACAATTCATCTCTCACGATGACGCTCCCGCGACTCGAACTCATGACTTCCTGGCTCTGATATCATGACTGGTCGGACTGCTTTTCCACTATCTCTTCTAAAACCACTTGGTGTTAGGAGGGGACTTAATTTAATTAAGTCTTTTATAGCTTTCAATATCGCAACCGTAAATATGTTTTAGAGCGGTTGCAAGTAGTAACATTGTGTAACCTACTGTGTAACATAAGTGCTGAGGGAAAATTCGAATTTCAAACCTTGGAAGGGAATTTCAGCGGCTTCAATAAGTTTGGGGCCACAAAAGAAGGCCCAAAAGTTGCAGGCGCTAGTAGTCCGGAAAAGAATTACAGGGATCCCAATCTCTTCAGCAACATCAATGGCAAAACTCAATACCCCATCAGCTATGATTCAAGATATCTGTTTACGGCCCGAGTCCGAACCTGCTCGTACCCGATCGGATCTCAGCAATTCTCTCAGAACCGGTTTTGCCGTTACTCTAAACGATCGGAAAAGCTCCATGACTTTATCACCCGAACGCTGCTCAGTTTCGGGTAACCCGTCCGGAATTGTTTCGAACCGGAAGCCGGAGTGGCGGATTAACTGCGATTGGGCGTTGTTGCTGTGATGGAGAAGACGGCTGTGGACATAGTCGTTGACGATGAAGGTGACGTGAATGCCAGCGTCACAGAGAAGCTCGGCTAGCTTGAGCATGGAGCTCAAGTGGTTCTGTGCTGGGTAATAAGGGAAGATGAGCACGTGGGGAGGGAGCTCTGTTTCTTGATCAATCATGGCTAAGTTACTGTTTGGATCATCCAAGAAATGGAGTAGGTCATTAAGCGTTGTTTAAAATTGAAATGGTTCGACTGGATATATATGGTAGGGAGAAGTGCATATTCTGTGTTTTACAATTCGCCTCCTTATGAATTAGACTAAAGTGTAACAGTTGGGTTATGTTTGAATGTCCGAAATTTTGATTACTCGGAATTAAATTCTCGGAAATTTACTTGAGTAGAATTAGGAATATGACTACGACTACCAGAATCAAATTCATGTGAATTTAATACCTGAAGTAATTTCATTCCAGTGTGTGGATTAGTTTAGTAATCTTATGCAGTGGTGACTCTAGGAGTTCGGAAGCGTGGGGTCACTTATAAACATCAAATACTTTTATCAACCATAAATAAAAGAAAAATGTCACAGTAATGACGACTAAAAATCTTGTTCCAACAAAAATCACATTTAAAGCTCAACCTAACAAAACAGATCAACATCTCTTTATCAAAAGAACAAAACAAGTGACAAAGATTCAAACAAACTACACAAAAAGCCAACTTTTATGAACTTTTAGGAGTTATCCAGTAGTGTGACCACCAATTTTAGGGGGTTCAATAAATATTTTTAAAAATATATATAATTAGTAGTAATTTTTTTCCCCGTGGGGTCGGCTGACCCCACTATCTATAAGGTGGAGTCGCCCCTTGATTTTATGCAAGAAACAATTATTTTGAAAATTTATCAAATAAGATTTCATTTTTTCATGATTGAGCGAGGATTAATCTCACATTACCATGGGGTAGGGTAGGGATCAGATTCCCAATTAGTTTGAGAATGTGATTCCTGATTAAATATGTCATTAGGAATCGCATTCCTATTTCTTGTTGCTCCAAACATCAGTATAGTGGAAATATGGTACTACCTCCGTCCCATTTTAAGTGGCCACTATTCCATTTTGGGCTGTCCCAAAATAAGTGTCCATTTTGTAAAGTTAGTGGGTAAAAGTTGGCACATTTTCTATTTTACTCCTAAAAGTAGATTCCATTTTAAAAAGTTGATGAGTAAAAGTATTATGATGATGTCTCCATAGAGGGTAAGTATGAAAAGTACTAGTATGAAAAGTACTAGTATGATATTATATTTTCCTTAGTGTGAATGAAAATTTTTGTGTGCTCATTAGTGAGATGCTCTGGACCATGAATGAAAGAAGCATGGTAATGAGCACATAAATTGATTTGGGTCTCTAGGCCTGCTGCCCTCCCTGATGCCTTTCGGCTTTGATTTGGGGGCATAGTTTTGCAGCAAAACGTCCATGTAGCTCCTCGGTTCTTGGAGGTTTAGAGCAGCCACTGTTTCAGTATAAAAACATTTTCTTATACTGACATTTGTTTCTTCAACGTCCTTAACTCGAAGTTTTAGATAAATAATCTGTTCCATTCCCAAAACAAATTTCTACAACAGTTGGATTTTGACCTTAAGCCGAGATGGAATCAAAGGAATCATAATAGAGTATTTTATCCATTTAATACAAATTAATAACATTATTATTATTTTTTTAATCTTTTTTGCGTTCTTTATTATAGGACTCTAATTTGTGTTTTCAGTTTTTACAACACCAAATACTAAGGGAGTTGATTTTTGAACTCCCACCGTTATGATTCACTCTTCCTTTTCTTTTTCCTTTTATTCATATAGGACATTACCCCTTCAAGCAAATAAATCTATTGATAAATAAATAATAAAAAATAAACTCACAATAATAATACTCTCTCCGTCCCCTTTTAAGTGTGTTATCTGAGAATTCCAACTATTTTTCTCTCACATCAACTTTTATATCTACTTTCCATTACTTACTATTATCAATATAATAATACCCATTAACTTTTAAAAAGGAATCTACTTTTAAGGGCAAAATAAGAAATGTATCAACTAACTTTTCAAAACACACACTTATTAAGGGACAACCCAAAATGAAAATGTACACACTATAAAAGAGACGGAGGGAGTACTAAATACGAGTGCCAATGATAAAAAAAAGAGTGTAAAAATCTCAAATATAAACGGACAACAATTTCATTTCCAATTTGTTGATAAATGTGGTTTGGGCCCCATTAGGAATCCCGCTTTTGCAGTGGATGAGGTAAATGAACGTGAAGGAGAAGAAAGACGATCGCTTTACAAAATAAAAAATAAAAAGAACATAAAGAAAGTGCATGTGCTCAATTGTTTTGCAAATCAAAGTAGAAAAATACGACAACAAATCCACACCAGTTAGGGATGCACACCGGCCCGCTGAACTATTTAATTTGGGTTGTAGGCACGCTACGCAATACAATGGTCTCGACAGTGACACCAGATCCAAACGTAATGAGAACGCCCAACTCCAATCCTTCACCAGTAGTAGTCTTATGTTGTGCAATCGACCTCTTCCTCATCTCATCCAAACAAATATAACACACTTGAACTCCACATGTTTCCATATTCCCTCAACACATGCCTACTTGCCCTCAGTTTTTCCTCATTCAATCCCAATTTCACATCGATTTTGTCCAGAATCGGCCTCCCAGCAGGATGAACTACCCAAAACAACGAATTCCAATCGTCAAAGTAATTGTTGTTGTTTTTATGAGTAGCTGCACTAAGTGCTTCAATCAAGCACTTATCGATGTTACTTGATACAACATCTGATAGCCTCTTGGACAGGTAGTAAATTAGGCCGGCCTCACGTAGCCGTCCTCCGACTACTCCCTCTGAATCGGGTAGTAATGTTTGATACGAATAATGAATCTCAAACAGAGGACGCTCATCGTGTTTGACGTCTTGTTTAATGTTCGTCTTATCAAAAGGATCTATGCACCCAACGATGACAGCTCCAGCGCCATCACTAAATATTGCATGGCCTGTCAGGATATCCAAATGGGCATTTTGCAAAGAAGCCGGCCCATGAAAACCACTTGCAATGATTTCGCTGCACACGACAAGGACACGCGACCCGGGGTTGTTCTCGGCTAGATCCTTGGCTAGACGGAGGACAGTGCCACCACCATAGCAACCCAAGTGGTACAACATGAACCTCTTCACAGATGGATTAAGGCCAAGGAGTTTGATGAGCTGATAGTCCACCCCTGGCATTACTGTGCCCAAGGTTGAATGGAATACAAGGTGGGTAATTCTTGACTTCGGTTGGCCCCACTCGTCGATGGCCTTCGTTGCTGCTTCAGCACCAAGTTTTGGTACTTCCATTATTTCCATATCCATGGCTATATCGAGAGATGGGATCATCTTTTCCCCACCGTCATTCATGGTTGGATTTTGCTCCAGTATGTCCTCATTCAAGTGCATGTACCTTTTTTCAATTGCTGATTTTGCACCTGTGCGCGAAGCAATATTGAACGTATAAGCATATCCAATCTTGTATGTGCTGATCTATTTCTTTGTTATGAGAATTTATCTCATATTTGAGCCACAAAATCTCATATGTAGGGGTGTGTATTGTAGCATCCTCCTTTAGCTCTGTTTCTTGTTTTTGGCTTTATCATTCAACTCTTTGTTGGATGCTATTGCTTCGGGATCTCACCATTCTATTGTACTGGTGTCGTCCTCTTCCTTTTTCTTTTTGCTCGATGTACCCATTGTCGAGTTTTAATATACCACATCTTTTGCCGTTTCAAAAAAACAAACTCTTTTGGTTATTGGCAGATATGCCTTGCCTTGAAATCTTCTCCTAGAATTCTGAGTCTTAAAAGAAGCTGTTAATGTTGTTTTTCTGGTTGTATATTCCTAGAATCTTAGCTAGAGTTTATTAGGGTATTTCCTTTGGCTGTTATTAGGCTTGGATCCCTTTGTACTCTTGTTTTCTTGGAATGAAACTTACACAAAAAGAAAAAAAGTACTCGAGAGAATGTGTTAGTGCTTGTGTATTTTTGGGTGTCTTTAATTGGCATGATTGATTTTCCTTTCTCCTTACAGCCACGAACGTTAACATATCTGTACATGTAGGGACGGAGTCAAGATTTCAAAAGTACAGCATTTACGGGACAATTCCTGGGGTTTACATCGGTCTATAATAGGCCGCTCTATGAAGGATTGGTTCAAACTTCAACCTCATCGCATAAAAATGTTCTTGGCATTTTTCTTGGTTCAGCTCTTATGGACCAGTCTAACAACTTTGCGCAACTAGCGGTTTTTGTATCCTAACAATAAAAGAAAGCGCGTCAAGATTTCAAAAGTACAACATTTACGCTCGTGAAGCCTAGATAAGGTTACGGTCAAATATCTTACAACCACACACAGCTACATTGCCTAATCATAATATCATATGCGTTGAAAGATAAGATAAAAGTCAGTAAAAATACTGCAATCAAAGTTTCCATACATAAACAACACTAAAAATTGATTATACGAGTGGTTGCATTGTACTTACACATGCGCTTAAACTATCAAGTGGTCGCTTTTGGTAACGCGGAAGTAGTAATCTGGGAAGGGGAGGCACCTCGATTTCAATTTTTGTGATTTCTGTTTTTTTTTTTTTAAACTAAACTCAAAACGACGTCGTTTTGGGGTGTTGTCCTACTTTGTTTTCTCCATTTGTTGTACCCCTAGCATTTTCGATATATTTGCACCCGAACAATGTTACATGTACAATCATTCCGGCTCCAACCATTTACAGCCCCATCACATACTGTGAGACTCACACACAATTATGGATGTAGACTCCACGTGTATGTGAGATGGTTGTAAATTGTTGGAGCTGAAATGATTGTACGAAGAGCATTTTTGTTTGCACCCAGAAAATTATGGATGGATTGATAAAAAAAAAAATTGTCAAAATCTCTCAAAGTCTCAACAGAAAAAAGTCCACTCATCCGGTCAGTGCACGGTAGGTGAGAACTGAGATTATTTCTAATTTTTTTATTTTGTATGTTAAATATTACTGTAAAATTAGTGTTTAATTTTATTAAAGTATGCCCCTCTTCAACAGCCTGTTCCACAATCCTTGAGAATTGGTGTAGTGTTTAATTAAAGTTAAAATTAGAGTTTCATTAAAATTTATTAAATATAATTTTGTCCAATTTAAATTTGATATTAGTATCACTTTTCTTGTAATGATGAGAGGATTGTGCATTCAGTGGTTGGAAACTTAAACTTAGTAGAACAAAGCTCAGGTTCAAGTCTCCCTAGCCTCTCATTGGGTTAAAAGTTAAAACATACTTCTAACACCACTCACATAATGTGCGACCTTAGCTTCGATCCCGATATAGATGCAGTGGGGTCCCCTACAAGTGCCGTTGGAATTAGACATCATTTGACGTATAATTGTTTATGGTCGAGAGTAGTTGACGGATTCGGGGTCCTTGTAGTGAGGTTATGGAGCCCAAATATGCTGTAATTAAACATTTTTATGTGGGACGCCTCTTTCAGTTCCCCACATGATTGCTGGGTTATAATTGATGGGTTTGTAGGGCTCTTCTGCTTCGAGGATATCCTGGATGAGTTTACATTAATAGTTCATATTCTCTATATTCCACATTCTTGTAGTACTATTACTTTCTTTTTATAAGAGGACTAGTGTTGTGATCCCGTGCGAGGCATGTAATCCCTAAAATTAGATGTTAATTGAGTATGAATATGAATTCCTTTCTCCGTCTCAAAATTTTAGTTCATATTTGGGATTCAATATTTTTGGACCTCGGTGTGTAATTTCGGTCATAAGACCCGACCTATTTATTTTGCAGTTTGCTACTCATAATTAGGGTTAACATTTTTTAGAGAGATTCCGAGAAGACTTGTACTCTTGATTTCGATTTCGTAGTGGACTGACGTGACTCCCGTGGTCTTTCCTCGCGTTGAGGTTTTCCACGTATATCTTGTGTCTCGTATTTTCTTTCCGTTTTCATTACGCACGATTGCTTATTTTCATTCTGTGATTTATTGTTCCCAAGATTCGTAGGGGTGTTGTGGATTCGAAAATCCCAACAACACAATCATTTCTCTTCAAACTATGTAAACTTCCAATTTTTACCCTCCCTTTTGAATTGCAATGATTACTTTTTTACACTCAAATACAATTTTCCTCCATTTTGTGTGTGTGAACTTGAATGTGGAGACGAAGGAAAAAAAAGGAAATGACTCAACTTGGAACATCCAAAAAAGGAAAATTGACCAAAATTATGGGACGGAGGAGTAATTAATTACCAGCTATCATTGAAGACCTTGTCCTGGATCAGGCACAACATGGGTGCTAAAGAGACTCCATCTTGGTTAGAAACAAAGTATTTGGCCACAGGAGCAAGCCCATATGACCTCCGATCCACCGGTGGATTGGAACCGTGACCGTCATGATCAGAACGGAGGTCGAGAACGGAGCAAGTGAGAATGGAGTGGCTGGCCAGAAAACGTAGCATCCGATCCAGCATTTCTGCTGCATCGGGGTTACGAACGAGGGTATTAGCCGGAAGCTGAGACGCAATCTGAGATGGGGAGAGTTGTGCTCCAGGACCTGCATTGGCTATGATATCCAGCACTCGTAGCTCCACCGCTGCCTTCATCACCATTGGCAACAGTGACGATAAAGCCAGTTCCATGGCATAGCTACACTGCTTCTCTTCTTCTTCTTCTTCTTTATTATGATCCCAACTGTAAAAAGTCACGAAGTCCCAAAAAAAAAAAACTGTAAAAAGTCTCCATATCTTTTGTTTTTTTATGCGATTTTCTCTTTTTTTCTTTGTAGGGAAAGATCTGCTTCCAACCAAATTTATACAGGGTCAGTGACAGGCCGGCTCCGTTTGTCCGGAGCTTCCCGTCCAAGCCCACCCCATGTCAAACACATTCCGCCGAAGTCCTTCTCATGCGTGTGAAAGAATTTTTTCGGGAAAGGTCCTATCCATTTTTTTTAAGAGAATGACTTCTTTACAGACCGTGTGCAAACGGCGGCGGATCTCGGCCGTCCATTCCGAGATCTAACGGCTCGGAGTAGTGTGCTCTCTCTCTCTCTCTCTCTCCTCCTTCAATGCATTTCGGATGTGAAAAAAAGAGCACCGGCTCCGAGCCGTTGGATCTCGGAATGGACGGCCCATATCCGCTGCGTGCAAACACCCCATTTGCATACGGTCCATTTTCTTGCTTATATTTTTGGGCCAACCAAGAGGATATGAACCTAGAGCTCCTCTATGATTTTTGATCCTTCGTAGAATTATGTTAATCTAACAAAGATCAGTGTTTGATTGGATCACATTTATTAATTTATAATAAAATATGATCATACGGTTTACACAATACATTTTTTGGAGATAAATATGTTCCGATCATCTGTTGTTGATATCCAGTCAACATATTTTTTGGCATGATTATATTCACATTCAAAGGACTCCATAAAATTAATGGTTTTTAAGCTGGTTAGCGTGAAAAGACAAAAACTTGACCCGTTCAATAATTTAAAAACTTGAGAGAATCCAGGTCTATTAGTTGACTAAATAAAATTGGAAAGTACCTAGCGTTAAAGGGCAATAAATCTAAACTATATCACCGAATAAAATAGAAAGAAATTATATAGGCGACGTCACAGGTGACTACACCCATATGTAATTTGATTATTTTCGCCCCACCAATTAATGCTAAGTATACAGAAATACTATCCAGAATTTATCCAGAAAGTGGAAATGAGCCACTCATTCCCACTTTCTGGGATAATATTTCTTGACACTTAGACTCCGTTTGTTTCGGGCGGAAAATATTTTCTGGAAAACCTTTTCCATGGAAAACATTTTCTAAGAAAATAAAACGTTTTCTGGTGTTTGGTTGTGATATGAAAACATTTTCCAGAAAACATTTTCTATTGTTTGTAGACATGAAAAATCACTAATATGAAAACATGACAAAATAACCACATATTTAAAAAAAAAATCGCATCCTACACAAATGACAGAATATTACAATGCATATCAGAAGAAATTTCTCGAATCAAATCAAATTGAAAAAGGAGTACCCACAAAGAGTATCCAACCAAGTAATAAATTTCTCGAATCAAATCGAAATGAAGTGTCCATTACCCTTGGATTCACAGTTCACAACACAGGTGCTATTAATTTCCCAAACAATTCCTAAGTCCAATCAAAACCCAATATTGCAGATCGTCCTTTCCAATTCCAAAAGAGAATGGAAATCCAAAGTGGAATCGAACAAAAAGAAGTAATTTTAAGGCACACTAACCACTTATTCAATCATTGATGCGAGGATTTTGATTTTGATGGGTGAGATTGAGAGGGAGAGAGATGCGGAGATTTTGATTTTGAGAGAGAGAGAGTACCTGAAGACTCAGAGTTTCAGTACGTGGGGGTTCTCTGAAAGAAAGTCCCGACCATCGGGGGAAAATGTTTTCCGGGTTAAGTTTTCGGAAATCATTTTCCAGCTTAACAAGACTGGTTTTCATTTGACTAGGGAAAATGTTTTCCAGGTTAATTTTTCAGAAACCATTTTCCGTTTGCCAAACATCGGAAAATATTTTCCTAGAAAACGTTTTCCGCCCGAAACAAACGGAGCCTTAGCATTTCTATTTTGCCTCAGCTTTGTCCGGAGTTAACGATACCATGACGTTATGTATGATCACCCTGTTGCTTGTTTTTCAAACTAACTATCAACGATACTATTTTGGGATATCACTACCTCCATCCCCGATCTACGAACCGATATCAATCCACATCACCTCCCCGATCCTCACTGGGGATTTTTTTTTAACCTCCATCCCCGTCCCACTGCGGGGAACGGGGATCCCCACGGGAAATTGGGGATCCAAAAGTTCACTCAAAATTCAGGGTCTACAACCCAGCCAAAATTCTTACAATGAGCTAAAACTAAAAAATTTCCTTCTGTACAGATTTCATCCCAAAAACAAGTTTAACAAAAGTAGAAACCAAAGTAGGGGATAGTCGGACAAGTTAAGAAGAGTTGAGAGTAACCCTAATGTTTTACAAGTTATAAATTTATCCCGAAAAAAAATTATAGACTTGTAATATAAATATATAATATACATATGTATATGTGAATGGGGATGCGGGGTGGGTCGGGGAGGGGACTGACTATACCATTCCCTACCCGATCCCCGATTTTTATTTTTAAATAAAATCCTCATCCCCTCCCCGATCCCTGGAAAAATCCCCGAATACCCTACCCACTCGGGGAGGGAGGGGACGGGTTGGATCGGGGAGGGTCGGCTGAGATGCCCATCCCTATATGTAACAGTAACATTTGTTGTGCAACAATATCGGAAAAATCGAACGTTGCGGGAATCGGTATTTGGCTCATCCACTAGTGGATCGGAGGCGTATGGGCTTGCTCATCATATGCCCTAACTGTCTCTGAATACTTTTACACACAATTACAAAACAGTGACCACTTTTAAGGTTTTCATTGCGTTATTATAGAGTTCGAACGGAAATAATGGAATTTTCAACGTAAACTGAACTGTTGTCTCCGAACCGTACGGCCACACACTTCAACCTTGCGACCAAATAGCATGACTTGGCGGTCAGGCACTTCAACTGAGCGGCCACAGAGTAATACCTCCACCTTGCGTCCAGAGTCCACACATTCCAACCTTGCGGCCACACAGTTCAACATTGCAGCCAAATAGTTCAACCTTGAGGCTAGATTCTCGACGGACCTGTTTCCTGCAATTGACTGGTATTGCAAGAGAGCGAGGCGAGAGAAAATTGACGAGAACTCCTATCGACTACCTAACCAAGACGAAGATAAAACGGTGCGGCAGAGACTGGGTTTCTATCCTTTCATTTGGTATTTTTAAAAAACTTTTAGTGGGTTTCAAAGATTACAAATTATTTAGTGTGGTGTCAATATCGAATTTTGATAGGGTTATTTTCAAAATTAAGAAAAAACACTACTCCCTCTGTCCCTTTTTAAATGTGTTACCTAGGAATTCCAACTATTTTTCTGTCCATTTTTAACTTTTACATCTATTTTCTATTACTTACTCTTATCAATATAATAATACCCACTAACTTTTAAAAAAGAAATCTACTTTTAAGGGCAAAATAGAAAATGTACCCACTAACTTTTCAAAACACACACTTATTAACCGACAGCCCAAAATGAAAATGTACACACTATAAAAGGGACGGAGGGAGTAGTAATATAATAGGAGTACTAGGATTTTTTTTTATTTCCCATGGGGTCGCCCCAATCCACATCTTTCTATCTGGCAGAGCCATGATCTAGGAACACAGTCACGTGGGGCTCCAGTTCACTCCAATACATTTATGTGAGACCCATATATTTTACTGTGGATCTTATAAAAATGTGTGGTTTTGGAGTGTTCCAGAACACCACTTAGCAGTGCTCTGGCCGGGAATGGTGCATAAAGAGACTTTCCATTTTTGTGGGTAACAACATGACATAGTGCTAAAAAGGAAGGAACTTGTTACTGTATCAAATAATAATGACGTACAAAAGTTTGCCTGACATGGTTTATTATAAAAACAACTTTTATTCCGCACTTGGCTATACTTTTGTTATTGTACAAATTGATCGGGTCGATCGATTGGCTTTCCATGTGCATTTAGATATATGACTTGAGTATTAAGTTGATTACTTACTGACTTAAAAACAAAACACTTTCGAGGTTAAACATCAAGAATATCAAATTTTGGTGTTAGCCGAAAGACTCATAAAAGTTGAATTTCTATGATTGAGCCCCCAAAACAAAGTCCAAGTTGTAATAATCAAATAGAATGTGATGTTGATTTGGTATTAACAAAAACAGGATTGTCGGGCACATATTCGTCACACGTAAATTAAAATTAAAAAGAAGACTTTAAGTGACCAAGAAATTAGGCTTTCCCATTTTTGTTGGTGACAAAATAACGGAGTTTTAAAGAATCAAGGAATCCTTGCTCCGTCCCTGCAGTTATCTGACCTCAGCCCTATGCCTTCCTTTCAGCTAACTATTTTTGTTGGTGACAAAATAACGGAGTTTTAAAGAATGAAGGAATCCTTGCTCCGTCCCTGCAGTTATCTGACCTCAGCCCTATGCCTTCCTTTCAGCTAACTACGGAACCATTTTCTAGTTCTAAATCTACAGTCTATATCTGGCACCTCCTTTTGTTGTTGCCAGTTTTCACAAAATCGGGTCAATAACCATGCATTGCTTTTTTGATCTACAATAACATTGCATTGATCGTATTCATAAGTTCATCAGATGAGTAATGCTAGGGTTACCGATTAAAATACGCACACGCTACACAATTTCATGTCCCATGTCCCGTCTTACATGCCAATAACTACATCAGGTAGTATACACACAACTGAAATGTGATGAATCTATGAATATGAGCAAATTCCATTGAAGATCTAAACAGAAAAATCTGCAGGTCTATACACTCCAGAGTCCAGACTAAGCCATACAATCTCAAGGTATTACTTTCTACAATTTACCTACGTTGGGATAGGGTTGACAACAATTTTGGGTTTTCCAATTAAGAGAAGAAGACACTGAATCTCACAAGAAACCCTCATTCTTGACCAGGCCATCCTGTCAAAAGTACAAAGAGAAGAAAGCTTCTTCAGTCACTTCCAGAGTTCAACTTCTCTCCTACTGCATGAAGGTTGCCAAGTCGGTTGAAAAATTCGAAAACAAGCTTCAACTGAATAAGGATTGCTTAATTCCTATGCCTTAATCCCTGATGGAGTGAATTGTTCCCTGTTCATATGAAACTACTCACAAGGGTTGTCGGTAGGGCAATTTACAAATTTCCGCCATCAGAGCTGCTGCAGGCTTGATTCGGAAGACCGCTGTTCCCAAAATCTCCATCCAAACTCATTGCCTGGACTTCTTGTGGAGAGAGAATCTTGATGCAACGGACACAATGTACAAACTCCCTACAGAAAACCAAAACAAACCTGTAAGTAGCCATGGAACTAACAATGCGGAATCTGCAAGACTTATCAAAAAAAGAATTCAAGAACAATGAAGAAGAGAAAATGTAAAAAGTGTGAGCACAGGTGCAACAAGGCTAATTTGACTTCCATTTAATCCTTAAATTTTCCCTTTCCCCTCTCGGTCACAGAGAATTACTAACCATCAGTTCTAGTGTGTGAAACTTCTCTACCATCCTAAAACTTGCACAAGCAAAATGTATTGCACCAAAGTCAACAGTAGGAAGGACTGAGAAAGTTTAATCGGGTGCATCCTAAATAAGTCAAATGTTGCATATATATAGTTCTAGGTGATGTGACGACAGATATCGTCACCCATCAAAAAAATCATGCCATGACCTAAGTCACATAATGCGCGTGGGCGTACATAAACTTTCTTCTGAATACATCTCAAACAACTAAAAATCTCGAGAATGAGGATTAAGAGCGGGAGCGTAATGCGAGAATTGAGAGCGGGAGCATAGTGCGAGAATTGAAAATGGGAGCTAAGGATACTTGTGGAAGATTATGTGACCTATGGCATGACTCCATATTTAAAGGAAGGTAATCATGTAGTGTTTCTCCTTTAGATGGACCGAGATGGGTGGATTTTCCGGAGCAAACTTTCTCTAGCGTAACAAGACAAGAAGATTTAAATTGATGCTAACTATGCAGTCGCTAAATATGTTATAGAAAATGATCGAAAATTAACTAGAAGAAAAAACTTAATAAGTTTGTGCGACTTACTCCCAAGGATCATCCCCAACTAGCAAGACATCACCTTCATGATCCACATACACTAGCTTCCATCCGACTCTATGTCGGTCCTCCAGCTGTCCCTCTATACCAAATCTGCGCGCCAGATCTTGCTTAAGCTCTTCATACCCTGAATATCGGGTAATGTCTATTGATCTCCCAACAGCTCCTCGTTTGTACACCTTCAGAAGAAAATTTTCCGAGTCAGAATCCAAGGATAGTAGAATTATAGAACATACTTGCAACTGCAAATCTACTATGTAATACCTTCGTAAATGTCCGCATTCGCTGAAACTGCGATGGTGGTGGAGCCCACGCCCCCGCGTTCAAGAAGGTGCTATCGTTTAGCGGGGAATCAAGTGAATTGAAAGTCATATCCGGAACTCCAAATGATTGAGAAACTATTGATGATGAGTGTTCGGCCTGTGCATCTTTGGGATGCATAACAACTCCCGAAGACAGGTTATTTGAGAAATCCTTCGCTGAACCTCCGATTCCCTTTGTGAAAGAATCAGTAATCATTGGCATCCCCAATTGGCTTTCGATGGTTCCACCAAATGCTACACTGTTTCTTGGATCACCCTGAACCTCCACATCTCGGATCGTGTCCTTAAACAATACAGATTGTTGATTGAATGACATTGGGTCGTTGTTCTGGTGTTGTAAATGGAGATCATTCTGAGAAAGGCAAGCTGAAGTTGCTGAAGATGAAGCGTCCAAGTAATCCAGCTGGGTTCCAGAGGTATTTAGATACATTTGTTGGGAGAAAAACCCTTGGTTTTGAGTTTGACTTTTTGAAATATTCAATGATGGCTTGATATCAGGTTTCGGCTGTAAATCTTTATCTAAGTTAGCCTTAGAAGCAGACATGGTTTCCATACCACTGGAAGAATTCAAGAGCGTGGTGGAACACTGAATCATCTCCTCCCCTTTTCCAGTGGTCCTCTGGGCCCTACCGTTTATCAGTGGGTTAACAAAATTTGGACAGTTGTTTGTGGAAGGTGAAGTTGAACAAGACGGAACATCGTCGGTTATTCCAGATTGGCCTCCACCTGCAGCTCCAGTCAACAAGCTGCTGCCAACTGTTGCAAGTTGATTGCTTGTAGGGGTGTGACCCACATGCCCAGGAAAATCTGACTGCTTCGGTTGCTGGGACGGATGAGAGAACCTGAGATTTTGTTGACTATTAGTCCTTGAAATCTGCTGTGGTATAAGGTGTGCCTGAGGGAGTGAGGTTGATATTGCTTGAGGCATATCCAGAGTTTGGCTGGGGGCCACTGACCTCGAAAAGCTCTGAGACGGATCTAGAAATGGTCTCTGCTGATCTAAAATGGCATGTTGTTGCTGCTGTAGCTTTAAAAGTTGAAGCTGAATTTGACTATCTGACATCTGTGGCTGTTGGTTCATTTGATCAGGCGGCTGGGATTGCATCAAGTTCTGCTGTTGATTCTGACCAATAATCTGCTGCTGCATCTGAGAGAGATTTCTATTCATCTGATGGCTCTGAATGGACGGTTGCTGCTGATGAAGGATATTCTGAACCTGCGACTGCAGAATTTGTGCCTGAACTTGTGTCGAGGGGAGATTTTGATTAATCAAATTCGAGTTTTGAGAAATATCCGATAACTGTTGCTGTTGCGGTTGCTGTTGCTGTATGACTGAACCTAAAGAGTTCAATGTGGCGGCAGTTGGAGGCTTTTGGAGCTGATCAAGCTGTGGTTGCTGAGTAGGCTTCTGGGTATTACTGAACTGTAAGTTGTTTTGCTGGGGAATTTGGGTTGGTGACGAAAACCCTAGGTTTTGAAGAGCGGACCCGGATAAGGACTGCAAGTAGTTTGGTGGTTGTAACGAGTTATTGAGTGAAGGGTTTTGTTGCATGTTCATCCACTGGACTAAGCTCAGGCCGGGGAGAGATTGGGGATCCTTCATGTACATGTCGTCAACAAGCCAAGGCATTGTCCTCTTGAAGAGGCTGTCTAACCCAGAAGATTCATCATCTGCAAAAGAGTAACAACGTAACGATAGGGGGTCAGAAAACCTCCAACTTCGATAGTCTATTATCGTTGTTGAGCTGAAAAAAGAGTTTTCTTCCTGGTAGAAGCATTTCCAAGGCTCTAATCATTACCGGAGTGATTAATATAACATATGCAGACTGCAATATGCACCAGTAGAGTACCAAATAAAGATACCTTTGTTGGTCAAAGGTAGACCCAAAGTCCCAAACCCTGTCCAATGTCACTTATCGCACCTTGTTCTTTAAATAGATAAATGATCAGTTAATGCTATCAACTTGTCATTCAGAATAACTTATTGGTGGACCGACTTCGTGAGATGGATCAACCCATTTTAGTCAAAGACCAATAATGGAGGCCTTGTTGCATGTTCATCCCCTGGTTTGGCAAATCTTGCCAATCTTTTTTTCTTTTATAGAAGTGAGCAAAAGTGCACCTCCATCGATTAGGCAAATACCTTGCCAAAGCCACAATTGATGGATATCAAGCTAAAGGTTTTGGCAATGGCACAACAAATGGCTTCGGCAAACTTGCCATGTCAGCTAATAGCTGTTAATAAAAAGTGACTTTGCCAACATGGGATTGCACCTAGGGATGGCAATTTCCCCGTATCCAGTGGATACCCGCCCCCGCGCCTATATGGAGGCAGGAGTAACCCAGAATTTTTCCCCAATAGGAGCGGGTATGGTATGATACGAAGAAAACCCGCTCGGGTATGGAGTGGATATGATTTTGTAATCCCCACCCCCGAATACCCGTACCCGCCCCTTACCCTCCCCGTACCCAATTATACATACTACATATACTATATTATATATGTACATCTAAATAAGAACATACGCATATATCTTGAGTATAGTTATAGTATATGTAAACAATTATCTCTTTAATTAACAAATCTTATCGATTACTATCTATCATAATAGACTACTAAATATTCAAAGAAGATCAATTGGGATTATATTTCTAAATATAAATATCAATTTATTTTCAATCTTGAATTGTTTATTTTTTTGGTTGGATATGGGTATATTCGGGGAAACCCGATCCCCATCGGGAGGTGGATTTGGTTCTTTATCTAATATCCCCAATGGGGATGGAGGCGGGGATGGTGAAAGACCCTCCAATCGGGGATCGGATATGGAATAGGGTCCCCCGATCCATACCCTACCCGTTGCCATCCCTAATTTTGCACCACTGAGCAGATATGCCCTTTTTAGCTTTCCGACGCTATAACTAGGCTGAGCATGACTTCAGCTTTGGCAAAATGGCATTAACCAATGAAGACGCTCTTGAGCAAGAGGGAACCCCAAAACTGGTACATGCACAGGTGCTATTTTTTAAAGGGTACATGCACAGGTGCTATTGATGCATACAATTTTTTTCCAATATTGAGAACAAAGGGAAAGTAAGAAAAAATGGAAGTCCCATCGTAACTCGTAAGTATTAAGATTGCAGCATTATATCATTTACCTAGCATTCCTGGTTGCCGTGGACGCTTCGATCCGAAGAACGAGGGAGTAGGGCAAATGAAAAAGGGGGCTGTCACAGGTTCAATCTCCCAAACTGAGACACGATTACGCCTTTCCCCAGCAGTTGATTCATCCCAACCGACCTAGTCAAGAAATGATGGTTTTGAACGAAGAGTAACTCTCGTAAAATAAATTTAATGCACAGAGAAGCAAAAAGACTAAAAGAGGAGCAAACGCCATGATTTTTACCTGCAAATTTCGCCATTGAGAATTTTTCCATCTCGCAGGATCCAGGTCAGTGATTCCTGTAATTGTTCCCATATACCTGCAGAAAAATCACTCTCTTTCTTTAATCCTTTGAATATACACTCGATGTTGAATATACTGCTTCTCAAATTTGAAGATGCTCGGTTTCAGAAATCATGACTCATGTGGAATACAAAATAGGATAAGTGGGAACTGAAAATGAAACCAAGTTCCAGATTTTTTGTCTGAAGCAATTGGAAGTCATTGTCATATTGTGCGAAATCAGATCATCATCACCTTTCTGTGATATTCGACCTTCATAAGTCAAACCACTAGTGTGTGCAGTGAATAAAGAGACAAATAAAAAAACTACCTTCTTGTTCCCGACTCTTCGGTTTCAAACATCATCCGAAATCTCATGCCTAGGGATATTTGATTGCTGCAAACTGCCTTGTAATACTTGGCAAAAGGGATAACAAATTCTGACGGGCTTGTTCTGCATACCAAACAAATTATCTAAGAACAAATCCCCAAACAACCACAATTCAATGTCATGTATCCTTGCAAGCTGAGGTAAAATTTCAGCAAAATATAATGGTAAAATAGACACAAAAAGTGCTATACCTCGGATTATAGAAGACGGTGAAGGGGCTATTGTTTGCAGCGGCATGGGCAGCTGCTGCTAGAATTCCAATATGCATGCTGTCACTTGACAACACGGATGATGATAGATTGGTAGGTTGCCTATTTGCCCGTCTAATGCCCAAAAGAAGCTGCTGCTTTTCATCCCTGCTCACAACCATAAGAAAACATTAAGGCCATGTCCAAAGTAATCCAACAGAAAAAAACATACCTGTTTGAAGCTACAAAGTTACAAATAACACTCACTCCATCCCCATTTGTTAGTCCACTTTCAGTATTGTGAACATCTCAAAAAAACATCATATATTTAATTCATTTCTTTTAGATGATCTTGCAAACTTTGTATGCATGGACGAATTAGATATTTAGATTGGTGGAAAAGCTCTGGATAAATTTCACATCAGTAAATTATTTCTTGACCCAATTAAGTGATACGACCACCAAACAAAGACACAAACATGGGGACAAGGGAGAATATTGTCATTAAACTACCAGAGAAATATTTTGTTTTTGATCGGAAAAAAAAAAAAAAAAAACCAACCTGATGAATAATACGGAGTCACCGGCAAAAAGCCTCTTCCCACTAACAAATAGGCTCCACCCTGTAGTGAGTAAATGGCGCTTTGGTTGCCCTGCATCATGAAGTACCATAATCATATCATATGTTTGAGATGGAATTGCCAAGAAGGGCAACAACACAAGGCAAACGAAATTTAGGAGTCTCACTTAAGGCTAGCGGTTTAAATTGGGAACAAAATGAACCCACCTCTATAAATATGGCGAAAGGTCCATAAATTATCATGCAGATCCCTGGCTACCAGTTCTTGAGCAGGTGGTTGCAAAGTGAAATCCTAAAAAATATATAAGAGCATTTGGTTTTATTGATTCATGATTCTAGAGTCAGTAAAGCAGAAGCTAGAAACAAAACGGAATACTTACAAGAGGAGGGAAAATCTTTTCCGCAGCACGACGAGGTACAGAGAAACCTCCATGAGTGCTCGTGTCACTGGCAGTCAAAGTTTTGCAAAAAAATTCTGTTTGCGGTTTATTTGTCTTCATCGAGAGATCTGATCTCAACAATGCATCCTTGTCAAACTGCATAAAATAAGCAAAGAGACTCACTTCAGTAAGCCATTTACGTTTTAGGAAAATGTTTGGGTTTTCTAGGAAAATGTTTCACTAGATCTTGCCATTTACATTTTCCTTAATGGATTATTTTAATGTCTAGCATAATGAATTAGTTGTACTAAAGAAAACCCTTACGGAAGGAACTGGTTGAAGGGTCATCTGAGCATATACTTCGTCGGTTTCAGGATCCGCCTAGAAAAGAAAACTAAATTAGCCATTGGTATGAAGTTACAACAATTGGCAATTTAGGATAACGGAAATGAAAGTAAGCGACTCATACATGCAACGTAACATTGTGAAGGAGACATAATAGCTTTGAAGGAAGATTAGGATAGTTAGGGATTTGAGCGTCCACATCCTTCCTCATAGATGCAGCAACCTGAAATGGAAATTGTATGCATGCAATGAGGATAAATTTATACATCCAAGGAGTATGCAACGGGTGCATACAAAGAGCATTATTATCCATTTCAATAACACAGCGATTATTCACCAAAAACCACTCTATGCTTCTAATTTTGTTTTTAAGTTTTTAATCGAAGGCTTTGTAATTTCCAAGACTACAACTATGACAAGAAGTTGACCCATTTCTTACACCTTATCCAAAACCATAAATGGAAATTACCAAACAGTATAACTTTGCCAGTGGTGGTTGAAATTGTTGCCACTTTTACAAAAGTACCCCTAAACAACTTCAATGATCGGAATTCATTACTTTTTAAACCTCGTCGATAACAACCACTGTACAAAAAATCGTGTCGATCAAATAACCCTAAAAAGTGGCACAGTTCCAATCATCTAAGTGGACTCCAGAAAAGCCCACAAAACCCTAAACCAGATGGTCTATCCCTTTTTAGGACTGGAGTGGAGACAATCCAAATCCATTACTCTTCTGTCTCAAGTAAGTATCTGTTAATAACTCTTCTTAATGTACCAATTGTCACTTTCACTATTCTTGTACTTTTGTGTATAAGTTTTTAATCAAAGGCTTTGTAATTTCCAAGACTCCAATTATGACAAGAAGTTATCCTATTTCTTACACCTTATCCAAAACCAAAAATGGAAATTACCAAATAAGTATTAACTTTGCCAGTGGTTGAAATTATCGTAGGTGATTGAAATCGTCGCCGCTACCGATACCAAAGTACCCCTAAACCACTTCAATGATCGGAATTGTTTAACTTTTAAAGCTCGTTGATAACAACCACTACTCAAAAAATCATGTCGATCAGATATCAATTAACATATGATAATGGTTATTGATAAGATATCTGAGCATCATAATTTTTGGCACATTTCTCCACTAGTTCTAAAAGTGCACGGTTCCAATCATCTAAGTGGACTCCAGAAAAGCCCGGAAAACCCCTAAACTGGATGGTCCATCCATTTTTAGAGGCAGGAGTGGAGATAATCCAAATCCATTACCCTTCTATCTCAAGTATCTGTTAATAATTCTTCTTAACGTACTAATTGTCACTTTCACACCATTAGCACTAAAGGCAATCATGATAATAACAGGGAAACTACTGTACATCCATAGGGATATCATAACGCCATGACCCACAAAAAAGTTGCTAAAACTAAGTATATGGATGAACAGACAATAATGCCCCTGTGAGAGAATGGACTGAAATTAGCCCCACCTTGTTCCTTGATAGTACTAAATGTCAACGACTGGTCTGAACTACTCCCCACAAAAGCAGGAAATTATCAACTGAAGGTCCACACATAGATGTTAACGTAAGCCTAGTTTTTCTTTATTTACGATCTGGCTATAAATAATGAAAAGTGATTCCACAGTGTCTTTTTGCTAATTGCAATCTTTTTCTGACTTCATTCATTTAAATATACAGTAGGAGAGAAGATTGGCCATGTGGTAACCCAGGTTTTCTTCACCACCACACATTATGTAGCCCACACACTTTGTCTTGAACCCCACCACAATCATGTACGGTAGAAAAGGGTCCCAGGGCACCAAGTGACGGTGTCCCAAGGCAACGAATAATTTTCCGAGCAAGTGCCTTTTTCAAAGGATGATGTTTAGGCTGAGTTTCAACTAAAAATACCGTCTCCCCAATGTAGCGTAGTAAAAAGTGGAGAAAATTTTGAGTGCCGGACAGGTAACACGTGGCGGTCCCCTTGCAAATATCTCTCTCTCTCTCTTTCTCATCCGGACCGTCCAACACATTTTTGAATGGCCGAGATGCGCGACGGGTATAGCCACGTGGTACCCGCCTGGCACCAAAGTTTTTCTCTAAAAAGTAGGTATCATTTCCGTTAAATGGTATTTTTGTGAAGTACGTGAGGAGAATGACTTGTAAAAAAACACGGAAAATGCCGTCGAAAAAATACCAAGAGTACCGAAATTACCATGATGGAAACTCGGCCTTAATATATCAAGAAATTAGAAGTGCAAATATAGATTAGGGAAGTGGGAATATCATAAAGACAAAAACCCAAAACAATTGTATTGGTTCAACACAGGACAAAATGGTAAATTAGACAATCACAACTATACCAGCCACCACAACAAGCTCACATTAGAAAATCCCAAATATTGGATTTTAATCCCACTTGGTCAATAAAGTAGGATCTACACACGCAAAATTCAACAACACCGGCGCACGATAACTGAAACCCTAAAAAAGCTCTGGTTAACAGAGAGGATTCGCGCTGATGAAATAGTGGACAAATTAACAAAACTGGCGTATAATAGCAAGAATTAGATACACAGATCTATACATACACAGATAATACCTGTTCGCTGTGGCCTTGGGGGAAGTAGACGACGTGGGTCCCAGCCGCCGGCAAGTTCACCAGCGGGCCGGAGCACGCCTGCCATAACTCTGGGTTTATGCTCTTCTTCTCTCCTGAGTAATTTCCCAGATCACACGTGTCAGTCCCTCCTTTTTTTGTTTTACAGAAAATAATTAAGGAAAAAAATGAAAAAAATAAAAAGTTTGGAATCTTTTGCAACTGACTTTCCAGCCCCAAACCGCCAAACCAGTCACCACACCACAACATACAAATGCCTCCTAAGTATTTTCCTGGAAAATAACTTTTTCCCGGAAAATAAATTCCCCCCCCTATGAGAAAATTTTCCTTAAGCTCTGTGTTTTGAACTCACAAAAAAAAAAAAAAAAAACGAATTGTTTCCTATGTTCATTTTTTATGGGAAGAAGTTGAGAGCATATTTGTTCGGGAAAAAGAAGTTCAAAATAAACCCACAAAATAAGTTTGTGAATCCTTTTTGACAAACTACCTTTTATGAATTTTGATTTATAAAACTGCTTGTGAAAACAATCAAACAAGTTTTCAATGAGAGAGAGAGAGAGAGATAGTTTGATGTGCGATCCAGAAAGAGGAAGTAGAGAGAGAGAGAGAGAGAGAGGAGGAGAAATCTGACCTTCGCTGAGATTGGCATTCGCCGTCGCCGTCGTAACTCCGGAGCCGGTCGACGGCATCTTCATTGACCGATTCCCCTTAAAAGTCACAGGGGGAGCTGAAATGACCGTGATACCCTCACCAATGATCCATCTCTACAAGCCAAATCTATGGAATTAGGTACCTCCTCAGGTGGTAATTAGGTCTTCGCAGCTCAATAATGTCGATTTTGGATCAGACCAAAGTAAACGCCGGAATAAAAACTTTTTCAGCTGGAAAAGAAATCGTCTGAAAAAGGTAGGGGACTTCGAGTAAAGTGGGTCAAACAAAAAAGACAGGAACGGCCGTGCAGTTGTTTTCCGGCGAGGTGGACGGGGAAGAAGGTGACCGGAAAAGTCGCCGACAAGGGGGTTTATAAAAAGGAGCAGGGGGTTTGCTTTTGCTAAGTGTTGCAGAGACCAAATGCTGCAAGTTCTCTGCCCCCTATTTTCCCCTACATCTTCCGGACATCTCTCTCCCTCTCTCTCTCTCCTAGTTCTTCCCCCACAACCTCTTTCAACCTCTCTCTCTCTCTCTCTCTCTCTCTCTCTCTCTGAACCCAAGACACTTTTTTCTCTCTCCTCAAAGTTTTCACTTTCTCTCTATCCTTCTGTCCCTCTCTTTCTTTAATCTTTTTTTATTGTCTCTCTCTCTCTCTCTCTCTCTCTCTCTCTCCTCCAATGCATCCACACTACCTCTGGAGATGTATACGTATACGTATATATTCGTATACGCCTTGAAAATTGATTTTGGCACTTTTTTTCAATTGCACTACTATTTTTTATCAGACTTTTCAATTGCACTTCTTTCGTATATGCATTTCACTGAAAAGGAAAATGGGAGTTTTATCGACTCGAATTGGGTTTGCTCATCCAAGCCATCTTTCTCGACAATTGATGGTTCAGATTGTCGAGATGAACAGTTGCGATTGAGCACTACACAGTGCAGAGCGAATGGAGCGCTAAAAGACCACCAATTTCACTTCCACTTCTCTTTTTGTTTAGTTACAAGCACTTCTGTTTTTATCTTTATTTACGTAAAATTATAAAATTAATCTTATATTCTATTTAAAGCTCCTCATTCAATTTTTCTGTAATTTCGTATGAACAAATACAAAAAGGGACATCAAATATTGAAGTTTTATGTAATTAAGTCCTAAACCTTAAATTCTGATGCTCGTTATTTTATGTAGCAGAAAATATAGATGCACTAATATTTGTATCAATATTTGCATAAACTCTCTCAAATGAAATATGTGGGATCCTGATATGAGTAATATGTCTCACATCTCTCATGTGAGAGAGTTTGCGCAATTACTGGCACAAATTTTACTGTCTGTAGTAAATCTATTTATGTAATTAGTACATTTGAGGAGATCAAAGAAATGTAGATTTTAAGCAATTTGGATACTAAGAAAAAAAGTGTATTTCCAGAGGTTGAAAAAATTGAGTACCTTTTTTTCTTCTTTTTTCACTTTTATCCTTTCTCATTCTCTTTTTGATCTCCTCCTCCACTTTTCTCTTTCTACTCAATTGTTGTCTTTTTCTGTGTCTTTTCTTTGTCTCTCAACCCACAAATGGGGCTGCCTGACCAAAGCTGGTTGATTTTAACTCATTGATCTTATGGGATTCTCACAATTTCCATTTGCTAAAATAGGTTGTTTTAAAAAATAGTTTTCCTCATTTGCTAAAATTAACCATTAATTTTATGGGATTCTTATTTTATCAAGTGGGAAACAAGTTAAATTTGGGTGAATGATATAAAAAGTTGTCAAAATACTTATTTTCCCTTGTGCATATCCATATTAGTTATGCATTTTTTGTAATTAGATAAATCCAATAATTGATTAATTTATGTAAATCCAATAATTTATTTATTTATTTCTATTATAAAAATTAATTAATTTATTAATTTTTATATCAAAACTCTTTTTTAGATCTTTAAACATGATTATCTATAATAAAAATTCCAGGAATTTTGTTCCCAAACCATTGCCAAAGTGTCACATAACTCTCTCATCTGCTCGGATGCCCTCATCAGCCCTCTATATCCAATATCCAAACCCGCCCTTATGGGCACCACAAGACCATGATTCTGTTGGTTCCCAAGTTGACCCCAGCTATTAAGGACTTCTTTCTTCGTTATCCCAAGTTTGGAGAAATTATTTCATTGTCTTAGAGCATCCACATTTGGGGTTCTCCAAAAATATTTGTTATATGACAAAAAGTGTAAAAAGTGGGTCTCAAAAATTATGTGTTAGAGGGTTGTTAGGTAGTGAATGAAAAAGAGGTTCATTTGACATTGTTAGGAGGGTTGTTAGGTACTGTTAAAGTTGGAAAAAAAAAAAAAGTGGAACCAGCTCTCTCCTCTCTCTCTTCTTTTTCTGCCACAAGGCCCACAACCTGCGCCACTCTCTCTCTCTCTCTCTCTTGCCCAATAGCGCTATAGTACAAGTTGCAGGTAGCAAGGAGATAACAACTGACCCTAAAAGGGGTCCCTAACGCACACCATAAAACAATCAAATGGGAACCAAATATTGATTTTTTCTTTGTTATCTGACTCAGTCAGTAAAAAACTGACACTAAATTGAGCAAAAATCCTCAAATGTACATGCTCTTAGGCATCGCCACTTCTTGTTCTTGTTGGGAACATATATGAAGAATGAATCCCACATTGAATAAATAGAAAGAAGGTTGGACTGTAATATACTTGAGTGATTCACCGCTTAAAAGGCTTAAACTTTTACTCCCTCCGTCCCAATTTGCTTGCCCCTTTTGGGGAAATGAATTTTTAAGAGGTGTGAAAATTTTATATTGTCTTTTCTGTTTTGCTCTAAGTCCAGTCAATAAGTCAATAATTACTGTGGCCAATTTTGTGGGGCTACTTTGTTATATGAAACTCAAAACATATGCAATATGGATTTTGTTTGATAGATATCAATTAGTTTTATTATACAAAGTTTTCAAAATCATAAAAACCATTATAAAGTAAAAGATTATGGACAAGCCAATTGAGATGGAAAAAATACTTTTTAAGGGTAAAACTGGAAAGTGACCCTGTTTTGATGGATGTTTTTAGAAATAGAATAAGTAGTTTGGGACATCCTAAAATGGAGAGAAGGACCAACAATTTGGGACGGAGGGAGTAAGTGGATATAGGTCATTCAATATATTTTGAGTACAGATGATGTGGTGGACTCCGTTGATACCCTAATGGATTGGGCTTTTCCAGGGCGGGTGTGACATATGATTGTCAAGAGAGTAGGGTGTCAATTTGTTGGGATGTTATCTTTTTGTTGTGATGCCGTCCTTATCTTGTCCTTGTAAACTTTGTACAATAATATTTTACCCCGGATATTAATAAAACTTGTTAATTCTTTGACGTTCTAAAAAAGAAAAAGTATAGAAGATAAGCATAAGGCATTATTGAATATGACATGCTTGATTAATTAATATGCCATAAAAATAACCAGCAACGGTGAGTGGAATTATATCCTAGAAATTAGATCAGGTGCAACTATCAACTCTGTTATTGCATTAAAGATGTGACCCTCATGGAATGTGCCAGTGGCCCTATTCATTTATGTTGGGGATGTAACATGGCTTAGTTATGTTGTAGAACTCACAACTGAAAATCCTACATTTAGCAATGCTTTTTGGCTATGGTCCCAACTTCAACTGATAGTGATACACACAAATACAGTTCGATAGTAGGGCTGTTCGGATAAGTTTACGTATATATATTGACTAATTGTCTTTTCGATCGGGTTAAAGATAAACTATTCACGTTGAGATTAAAAAATTCACAAAAAATATTTTTTTACATCCTGATCTGAAAAATCAAACCCTGATAAATCATGTGAAAAACAAGAGAAAAAGTCAAAATGGCACATGAACTTTACACTAAATGTCACACACACACCTAAACTTTTTTTCGCGTCAATTAGACACCTGAACTTTGAAAAGGCCCCTTTTAAGGCACCTGCCGTCAAATTCCGTCCATATTGGGACGGAAATTGCTGGGATTTTTTGTTTGAGATCAAATTTTGATAATCCGAACCGTTAGATGTGTTTAAAACATGTTTCTAAGGTCCAACGAATTTTATCGAACAATGCTCGGATCAAGCCCTTCCGGGTATTTTTTTTTGACAAATCCTCGTGCCAGACCTTAAAAACATGTTTCGGACACATCTAACGGTTCGGATCATCGAAATTTGATCTCGAACAAAAAATCACGCACCGTAGTATAGAAGAGAAACGTGCCACATCAGCAATTTTCGTTCGATGATCCGATAATTTCATCGAAAAATGCTCGGATCAAGCCCGTCCGGGTATTTGTTTTTGACAAATCCTCGCGTTGAACCTTAAAAGCATGTTTTAAACACATCTAACGGTTCGGATTATCGAAATTTGATCTCAAACAAAAAATCCAAGAAATTTCCGTCCCAAAATGGACGGAATATAACGGCAGGTGCCTTAAAAGGGGCCTTTTCAAAGTTCAGGTGTTTAATTGACGTGAAAAAAAGTTTAGGGGCATATGTGACATTAAGTGTAAAGTTCAGATGCCATTTTGACTTTTTCTCGAAAAACAAACTCACCAACTAACCAAAGGGCTCGATAGTGATAGATACTCTCCATTTTCACAACTCCTGGCCGAAGTCCTGTTTTTCAATGTCTTATATTGTTGTTGTTTTCTTAATTGATTTGAAGTATTTATCTGTCGAATTTGGACCATCCCATCAAAAGAGAATTTGGACCATCCCATCAAAAGAAAATAGCATTAACATGTAGGCCTGTTAAAAAAACACGTGAACCGTGAATCCAAACCAAATTGGACTGTAAATTTTAGATTGGATTCGTGGATTACTGGTCCAGACACGGATTGAAAAATTTTAAAACCATGACTCGCGCTTCAGTCCACGAATTTTCATCAAAAAACCGTGGATATGCCGAACCGAAACCATGATAATTTAATAAATAAATAAATAAAATATATTTGTGTGTGTGTGTGTGTTATATATTGAGTAAATAATCATAATTTAACATATTATTCTAAGTTATTTTTAATTTTCTACTTGAATATGATATAAATAAATCTTAAGAGTGTTAACGGTAATTTTATTTTTTCAATATTTTATACTCATACATATGGATGGCAGTAATGCTATGTAATGATATGAAGTGGTAGTAATCCAATAATGTCTGGAAGGCAGTATTATAATATCTTTCAATTTGCTATGTATTGGTATGTAATGACAGTAATGATACTCGAGGTACATTGAATCTGGAAATGTAATTGTTGCTTCAAATTTTTTTAGAAAGTAGTAATCCACGGATAAAACTATGACCTGAACCGTGAGCTTACGGATTAATTCGGAACCGAACCGTAAACTTTTGGTTTCTGGACACGAATCGTCTTTCCTTGGAACCGTGACTAGCGGTTCAGTCATTTGATTCAAACTAACCCACAATAATCTGGACCGTTGACACCCTATTCACATGTACAAGTTCTTTATGTTCAATTTAACTCCATAGTAAATTCAATTTTGACATTAAATATATGTCAATTTTCTAGAAATAAGTTCACTTTATGAATAGAGAAGAGAGGAATTTTTCTATGGTACATCAAAATGTTTTGGTTTATGGTATCCCAAAATTGATGTTGTCTTAAGTATTTCAGATGCTGTGGTAAGTACTCCATATGCAGTGGTATGTATTTTTTATGATGAAAACGGGGCATGGAAAATAGAATAGTTTCGCATAAAATAAGGTTGTGTTGCTGTGTTTTGTCGTGTTTGTCACATCATTTGAAATACTTACCATTGCATATGAAGTACTTACAACTACATTTGCAATACTTACTGCCACATCTGGAATACTTACTTTTGAAATATCATACACCATAAGAAAGGCCTTAATTTATATTTGGTGCAGAACTCTTCAAACAATTATCAGTTCAAAAATATCATATAAGAGGAGTTTCTCTCCTGAATAATAAGGATAAATCCATATTTTAAATCTCAAATTGATTTCATGTTTTACATCTAAAATCTATATTAGATTATATCGATCTAATTTAAAGTAGTAATAAATTAAATATCTAGAGATAGCAAAACTTTGATTAAAGAAAATGTCAATAAATCTGGTGATTATTCCCCTAGAATGTTTTTTTTTTTTTGCAAGAATAATTTAAGCAATATTGAATTTGTTAATTGCTTAGCTCTTGGAACTTGGACGAAGTACTTTTAAATTTGTAACTCATAGAAGACTAAAACCCTGCTGATATATTCTGATTTCAGAGGATAGTATATACTAATTCTAATCCATGGAAGTAAGAAAGGACTGAAAATGGTACAAGTAGAGTGTTAAAAAATTATAGTAAGACTCGTATTATGGTTTTTTGTTTTTGCCAAAGTTTAAGATAATTTCATTGATAGGAGAAGAAAACAGTACAGGGGGAGGGATCTGCGCTATATCGATCTGTGCTACATCATTCACTCCCCGTTGCAATTTGCGCCACATCATTTGTCACGGAGTTGCCACCAAACCGAGGCTCACAGCCAACCCTTTAAAACCACATCACACAAACCCCAAAATGAAAAGAAAGACTCCCAAAGGGGATAAGACAAACCAAAGAAACGACGACCTCCAAATGGAGATTCAACACAACTACGAGAAACAATCCTCCAAATCGAGACAGAAAAATAAAACAAAAAATAGATGCACTAAAATCCTTCATAAAAACGATCATCCCCTATCCACAGCTCCCCTGCCCAATGTCCCAAACCAACAATCCGTGTAGACGTCGGCTATCACTTTCCGGTAAAAATCCGTTCAAACCGCACCACAGACTTCACCATCAACGGATTGGGGATCTTCTATTTCACTGTATGCCGTAGATCTTGGCCGAGTAAGGAAGATCATACTCATGGGAGCCATGAAAGCCGTAGATCTAGCCACCCATCGTGCGCCGCAAGTTTTTTATGGTTATCGACAAGGAAATGACGTCCTTTTTTTCCGGCCTCTGTACTCAGTTTTATCTTTCACTATCTTTTTCCTTTTCTTACACACTCCAGTATAAGTTTGATACGAATTTATTTTAGGGGCTCGAAATGATTGGAGGCCTTTAAAAGCCTAAGTCGCATGAGGGATGGGCCACCTATGGATGGACACAGGTGCTTTGTTATATCTTTTTTCCTTTTTTTCTAGCCATACGTGCTCGGTTATTTATCCTTTAGGTGGCGTTCTACTGAGGTGAGTTTTTTTTTTTTTAGCTTGTTTGTATAAAAGACGATCCAGATTCACATGGTTATCCAGGATAAAAAAATCAATGATTCAAATTCACATGATGGGTTCAGTTATTTTTCTTGCACAATTTCGGAGACATTTTTCATGTACCCTCCTCCTACCTACTACTCTTTTACTTTTTTGTTTTGTTTTGTTATTTTAGCAAATGACAATGTTGCCTTTATGTGAATACAAAATAGCACCATGTAATACAACCATAAGGCCATCCCTAACAACCTCGGTAAATTTTTCTCCAAAAATAGTAGTGAACAATGCATATATGCAGCCATATATATGCATCCATATATACAATTCTTGAAACCCATATTTACCCAAAAAAATTCTTGAAACTTAGAAACCCAAATCGATCTGAAGTCGATTGATTCTTGAAACGCAGAAATCCAAATCGGTAGTGAACAATGGAAGAAGAAACCCAAGCACAGAACCCATCGTGGAAGAAGAAACCCAAGCGCAGAGCCCATCCTGGAAGAAGAACGAGAGAGAGAGAGAGAGAGAGAGACAAAGAATTAAAAATTCAGAGGTAGTGAACAATGGCGCACCAAATGGGGCTGGATTTAGGGTGACACTGTTCACAATCCTATTTTACCAACCTGTTTAGGGAGTTTAAATAGAGAGTCTGATTCTGTGAGTTTTTAATAAAGTGACATGCTAAAGTTTGAATAGAGAGTCTGATTTTGTGAGTTTTTGAAAAAGTGACATGCTAAAGTATAAAACGTGTTTTTGAGGTTAAATTGATGTAAAATTTGGTGCTCCTGGTAAGGATTTTGCTCTTACAATATGTTAACCGTTGTTATATATGATTCTCCATATATGACGTCTGATTCGGTCATTTTTTTACTGCATTTTTATTATATTCCGTAAACATTGTTCCAGTCTAAAATTATTATTGGCGTACGTCCTGAGGGTGCCCACCTTGGTCACCTTGAGCACATTGTGTAGATCGAAGATTTGATTTGAAGATAGCTCAGGTGAAGAGGGGATGGAGATCGCTGATCACTAGATTTATTGAGAGAGAGAGAGAGAGGGTTTTGGACGGAAACAGTTTCGAGGGGCAATTTTGTCTATTTACCTAATAGTTGGGCTTGTTTGGGAAGTTTTGTAATGACCTGACCCAGCTAACCTGTTAAATCTTAGCCTAGCCACATGGCTCAAAAGGTTAATCTCGAGTTATAAAGTAGCTGGTCGGATTCCCTTATATTCCAATTCACTTTCTTCTAAATTCTTGATGTGGGACAGCATGAGTGTTACAATCTCCCCACCTTAGGATGCAACGTCCTCGTTGTATTGGCCCAGCAAATTTAGGGCTGCAAACGAGCTGAGCCGAGCTCTGAGGTGTTCGAGCTCGGCTCGTTTGCTTAACAAGCCCATAACTCGAGCTCGAGCTTGGCTCGATAGTAAACGAGTCGAGCCCTTATCGAGCCGAGCCAGACTAATTTACTTAACGAGCCTCTTTAAACGAGCCGAGTCTATTAAACAAGCCGAGCTTTTGCGAGCCGAGCTGAGCTTTAGTGAGCTGAGCTCGGCTCGTTTAGTAAACGAGCCCAAAACTAGAGCTCAAGCTCGGCTCGATTAGAAAACGAACCGAGCTGAGCCGCGAGCTGCTCGCGAACAGCTCGGCTCATTTGCAACCCTACCAGCAATCTTCCCCTGGTGGCCATGGTGTGACACTTAGTTCTGCATAGCCCTTTGTTCCCACTCTGGGATTCAAGAGGTGACTCCTGCAGATTGTAGAGGTTGCCCCCACCATGTAGACCGGGGTTGTGCTCTGATACCAACTGTAACGATCCGACCTAGCTGACCTGCTAACCCTTAGCCTAACCACGTGGCTCAAAAGGTTAACCTCGAGTTATACAGTAGCTGGTCGGATTCCCTTATATTCCAATTCACTTTCTTCTAAATTCCCGATGTGGGACAGCAGGGGTGTTACAAGTTTGATAGTAGAACAACTTGACTTCTTGCTTCTTCTTTTTTAAAGTATTTTTGTGGAACAACTTGACTTCTGACTTTTTTTTAAAGTCATAAAATTTTAGTGGAACCGGACTTATTTTTGAAAAAAAAAAAAAAAGCTTTATTTATTCTAGTTTAGAGTTTTATAAAGGAGGAAGATCTTCTCCGGTTCCTCAACGGGACTAGACCTTCCGGTCAGAGTCCGTTTGTGAACTTTTCGAGTCTACCTTACTAATATGATCGCCCAATTTGTAGATCTCCGCAAGAAAATCAATAATCGTAAAAATTATATCGATAAAATATTATTAGATATGGTTTTAGAATGCATTTATGTTGTAAAAGAATGAGCTCTGACCCAGTGTTTTAAACAATTTTTTCATTTTTTTGTATAATTAGACATAAGATGAACATGATTTTTGACTTAGTTGATGGTCTCGATGAAGTCAAAAAATGAATGGCTCCGTTCATCAAGATTGGGTTGAGAGGGGCCCACAAAAAGGCCGAAGTGGACGTCGAGCCCCCCAAAGAACTGAAGAAGTAATTTAGGCTTCAGATTTTTTAGTCGGAGAAAGGATGAAAATTTCAATATATATTTTTTTCAAAGACTAGTGCAAAAACAAACAAATAAATATTTTGGTACTAAGTATGAAAAGAAGAAATTTAGTGAAGAACAAAAAAATTCTCACATAGTTACATGAGATTTTCGGTGCATTACATTTGCTTACCTCCTAACACGTGCTAATTGATACACATAAGAATTCATTGCTATTATTAGTCTATCAACTCACTCTAGATGTTAACATGATTCAATTTTTGTAAGTAACCAATAGTGTAAAAATAGTGACAAATGCAAAATTTTAATAACGTGGTGGACAAACATATAGAAAACGGCTATAAATATTGGTCAATACAAGTCGAAAGAAAATCATTAAAGATATGATATTTTTATCACATACACAATCTCAATAAAACAGTCATATATTACATCAATGTATACAGTCGTAATCATGATTGTATACAGTCGTAACCAGAACCATTTTGAAAAGAAATCTAGGATCCGTGTTAAATTTTTGTTGAAGATATATATATATATATACGGGCCGGTTCCCCTCACACATAAAAAAACACAAATATTGACACTCCATCTCAGCCATTGAAACCAATGGCTGAGATTAGAAGTTGGGTTGTTTCACTTAATCACTTGTATCTCTACCTCACCAAATCTCACTCTCTCCCTCCCCTGCGCCGACCAACA